>JASANV010001564.1:0-161411 GCA_030849715.1 Trypanosoma mega | reverse complement strand
ATAAATCATTATCCGAAAAATGCAGCTGCTTCAGGCATTCCGTCGACCAGAAAGTGTTGTCAGTCAAGGTTTGTAAGTGACTCACACCAGTACTGTGAGTAGCGCAGACTGGTTTCTTACAGCTGTGGAAGTGTCGAGGTACTGTACAGTGCTGCGCAAAAACTCGAGCGGGTCTGCGTGCTTTTCTAACAGAATGAGTAACTGAGGGTTGAGACCGCGGCTCATCGTCCAAATTTTTGCGCGCGCTAGCGCTCCTCTTTCTATGGATTAAGGAGAAACTCCCCTTCCTTTCAGGATTTCGTTCCTACCCTTCATGCTCAGCATTGTAAGAGACTCGTTTGGAGAGACTTTTTTTTTTTAACTTTAAGAACCATTGAGCATCTTGCCTGTCAACGAACACGCACCTAGATGCACGAAACGAGGCCAATCGCGAAAAGCGGTTTGGAGGGCTCTCAAATCGAGTATGATTACCTTTTTTTGCCACCTGGGTGCATCATGAAACTCTCCCTCTGGAGAGCGATACCTCTCCTCACCCGCTGGATGTTAACCATGCCAAATAAAGTGTTAACTGATTATTCTCGGGTGGCCATTGTAGCATAATAGCATTAAATTCGTGTCATTCCATCGGTCGTTGTTTTCGTGTTTTTAATTTTTTTTCCACTTTTTCCTGATTGTGTTTCTGAAGTTTAAAAAAGTCGTCAAAGAATGTCCCGCCTTACCGCAACGGTAACATGTGGCTCTCTTCTCAGAGACAAATAACGATAACGATTTATTCTTTTTTTTTCTTGTTTTTTTAACGTACGATTAAGCGCCTCCAAAGTTGGGCCATCCTATTCCTCATGCTTGAGCATAATTTCCCGAAAACGTTGCATGTTAAATTGTCATCTATTTGAAAAAAGTAGATGCTCTCTAAAAGAATTAAAGAAGATTGTTTTCAAGGCTCATTTGACTTTCCATGCTTCAAGAGGATTTATCGCAATGTACGGCCCAGCTACTGAATAGTTTCCAAGTCCCGTCAAGGAAAAAATTTTTCCCTACTGGAAATGCGAAGAGAGGTTAAAAGGCAGAAAACATTTCCCGTCCCGATGTAGAAAACATAAATGCCACGGCCTCTTCAAACGTACCCACTGTATTATAGGGCAGTCTACAAACCCGCCTCCCGTGAGTAGAAACACCGGAGAATGATCCTCACAATAACGAGTCAGACGAAGAAGATGATGACACTTTCCTGGTACTCTTACTTCTTTCGCGCACCTGGTGACGAATCCCCTTATTGCAGAGTCTTGAATGTTCGCCAAAATTCATACCGTGTAGTTTAAATTGAACAGTCTTTTTGGGTGATGGAGTTCGTAGTATCTCTTCGACTTTTATTAACGTATCCTTTGTTGGTGAGAGCCTATCTGATTTTCGTCGTGGTATCCCTTCTTGTCCTCAGCAATCGGAGTTGTTCTTTCAAGTTTCTATATTCTGCCATTTACTTCGTTAGCTGTTTATTTTCCTCCATCAATAGCTCTTCACCCATATTCAAAATATCAAATGATCCTTCAAAGTGTGTCCTGGCCGTTTCAACTTCCATGGATTCGTTCTGCATCATCTCAGAGGTTGTTGTCGGCTAAGTTAAAATCGCACTGCAATTGTGACTCACGTAACATATGATTATGTGCACACGCATTCATCTCATTTGAAGTCGCCTCGTAAAGACACAGCATATCCGATTTTTTCGCAACGATTGGATTCAATTTCATTTGAAATGAAGTTCAAAATCCGTCTGTTGCATCTTTTCTATGAAAACCGCCACACTCTGTATAACAAAATTTATGATATCCTGTCTCAGGTCTTCGAAAAAATAACTTAGCCAGACTAGTTCACAGGTGCAGTAAAACCTTGTGATCCGTGTAAAGGAAGTCACAATTCTCTTACACCTCACTGCTATTATCGAATCTAAAAAAAAAAAAAAAACAGCTCCTCTGGACCCTCACTCATCACGTAGATACACAAGGCCATGGTCCATGTTCTCCATTCCGGTTCAAGAGTAACACTTGTAGAGATCATCTTTGGGTGGGTTTTACAAATATATATATATATATATATATATATATATATATATATATATATTCTAGGGAAAGCTTCTCATCACTTTTAAGTTTGAAGAAACAAAGAAACACAAAAAGAATTACTTTTTCTCATGCATTATGTTCCCAAAAACATTAGGAGAACATCATTTTTTCGCCAATTTTCATAAAAACTTATCGCTTCTTTCCTCTTTCACACGAACAAAGCAAAAAAAAAAAGTCAATTAAGTATTATTTACCTTTAAAAAATCTCATTTTCTAAACAAAAAATTCTTTACCCCACAATTATGCGAGCGTTAGCATAAAAATAAAAATAAAAATCATGCAGAGCAAGCATATACTTGTTTTCCAATCAATATCCTTTTACTTTTTCCTATTTACAGATTGATGAAATCCAACAAGAAAAAGTATCACATATTCTGGTGCTAACTTTCGCAGCGGCACGAATAAAGCAAAACGGAAAAAATTTAAATTAAAAAATTCATTTCTTTCGAAGTCAACCACACTTGCTTCCACTTCACACACAAAAAAAAAAAAAAATTTGCTTCCTTCAAAAAAAGAGAAGAAAAAAAAAGTTTCAAAACGTATAGAGCTGTGCAATTTAATTCACTGAAACCAGGAATTACGCACAAAAATAAAGTTCAACAAAAATGAAAAACGCAAAGAAAAAAATGTTTTAAAAGATTAAGTTTCATCTTTTTGAGGTAATCAATTATGAATCAGTATCCAATCCTCCCCAATCCTTAAGAATTTCGCATGAAATTCATTAGATCACACCAAGACCCTTGATGGCCTCAGCGACCTTGACGAAGCCAGCGATGTTGGCGCCGTTGACGTAATTCGTCTTGCCATTCTCGGTGCCGTACTTCACACATGCGCTGTGGATCGAATTCATGATATCGTGCAGCCTTCCATCAACCTCCTGCGCCGTCCAGCTGAGCCGAGCAGCGTTCTGCGACATCTCAAGTCCGGAAATGGCCACACCACCAGCGTTCGCCGCCTTGCCGGGGGCAAACAGAACACCAGCCTTGATCAGCTCTGTGGTGGCATCCTCCGCTGTCGGCATGTTCGCACCCTCAGCCACAAGTTGGACACCATTCTTTATGAGGTTCTTCGCGTCTTCCAGTTCCAACTCGTTCTGTGTCGCACACGGAAGCGCAATATCCGCCTTGATGTGCCACGGTCGCTTTCCTGCCTCGTAGTGTACACCGCATTCCTTTGCGTACTCCTCCAAAGTACCACGGGTCTCATTCTTTATCCGCATCAGCGTCTGAAGTTTCTTCTCCGTGAAGCCAGAGGCATCGTGGATGCAACCGCGGGAATCAGACACGCTGATCACCTTGGCGCCAAGCTGCAAGCACTTCTCCACAGCGTACTGCGCAACGTTGCCGGAGCCGGAGACAGTCACTGTCTTGCCCTTCAGCTCCATCTTGTGGTGCCTGAGCATGGCGTCCACGAAGTACACCAAACCGTATCCAGTCGCCTCGGGGCGTATTTCGCTTCCCTGAAAGGCAATGCCCTTGCCTGTAAATGTGCAGGCCTTGTTGTTCGTCAGCTTCTGCGTCATGCCGGCCATGAAGCCAACCTCACGGCCACCGACGCCGATGTCACCGGCAGGCACGTCGGTATCGGGACCGATGTGGCGATACAATTCCGTCACCAAGGCCTGGCAAAAGCGCATAACCTCATGGTCACTTTTGCCCTTGGGATCAAAGTCGGATCCCCCCTTACCACCTCCCATCGGAAGCGTCGTCAGCGCATTCTTGAAGGTCTGCTCAAATCCAAGAAACTTCAGGATGGACAGGTTTACCGTGGGATGGAAGCGCATGCCGCCCTTATACGGACCGATGCAGGAGTTGAATTGCACACGCCACGCACGGTTCACGTGCACGACACCCTTGTCGTCGATCCACGACACACGGAATTGCAAGACTCGCTCAGGCTCAACAAGGCGCTCCAGAATGGAGTCCGTACAGTATTCTGCATGCTTCTGCAGAAAGGGCCAGAGCGACGTCATCACCTCGCGCACGGCTTGAACGAATTCGGGCTGGTGTGGGTCGCGCTTGAGCACGGCCTTCGTGATAAAGTCATCCACAGAGGAGTACTTCATTATGTATCAATCTTAGTTTACCGTTTGGTGTAATACGAGTTTCAAAAAAAGCTCTTTTTTAATCTTTGTGTGATGGTGATCTATTGAGTCAAAACGGAAATAGGAGAAAAAAAAGTATGAATCGTAGCATACAAAGCAAAGACTAGTCATGACATAGTTGCGCCTAAAGGGAAAAGTGGAATGTAAGAGGATTCTATTTTCTTAGCTATCTTTTGAAAATCTCCTTACACCTATTTGGCTGCTCGATGCACTAAAAGTTAGAACAATGAGAATTCTTTTAAAAAACAAAAATAAAACAACTCACCTAAATAGTCCCATGCTAAACCCTATATTTAATTTGATGGTAAAATATTTGCTTGTCACTTTTTTTTTTTGGAAAAAATAAAAAAAAATATTGTTGTTTCGTTCCCTGTTTTATGACACCACCCATACCCGTACCTCATGGTCTTCTAAAAATACTTTTGCCACGATGTGTGACCTCTGATTCATTAGATCACACCAAGACCCTTGATGGCCTCAGCGACCTTGACGAAGCCAGCGATGTTGGCGCCGTTGACGTAATTCGTCTTGCCATTCTCGGTGCCGTACTTCACACATGCGCTGTGGATCGAATTCATGATATCGTGCAGCCTTCCATCAACCTCCTGCGCCGTCCAGCTGAGCCGAGCAGCGTTCTGCGACATCTCAAGTCCGGAAATGGCCACACCACCAGCGTTCGCCGCCTTGCCGGGGGCAAACAGAACACCAGCCTTGATCAGCTCTGTGGTGGCATCCTCCGCTGTCGGCATGTTCGCACCCTCAGCCACAAGTTGGACACCATTCTTTATGAGGTTCTTCGCGTCTTCCAGTTCCAACTCGTTCTGTGTCGCACACGGAAGCGCAATATCCGCCTTGATGTGCCACGGTCGCTTTCCTGCCTCGTAGTGTACACCGCATTCCTTTGCGTACTCCTCCAAAGTACCACGGGTCTCATTCTTTATCCGCATCAGCGTCTGAAGTTTCTTCTCCGTGAAGCCAGAGGCATCGTGGATGCAACCGCGGGAATCAGACACGCTGATCACCTTGGCGCCAAGCTGCAAGCACTTCTCCACAGCGTACTGCGCAACGTTGCCGGAGCCGGAGACAGTCACTGTCTTGCCCTTCAGCTCCATCTTGTGGTGCCTGAGCATGGCGTCCACGAAGTACACCAAACCGTATCCAGTCGCCTCGGGGCGTATTTCGCTTCCCTGAAAGGCAATGCCCTTGCCTGTAAATGTGCAGGCCTTGTTGTTCGTCAGCTTCTGCGTCATGCCGGCCATGAAGCCAACCTCACGGCCACCGACGCCGATGTCACCGGCAGGCACGTCGGTATCGGGACCGATGTGGCGATACAATTCCGTCACCAAGGCCTGGCAAAAGCGCATAACCTCATGGTCACTTTTGCCCTTGGGATCAAAGTCGGATCCCCCCTTACCACCTCCCATCGGAAGCGTCGTCAGCGCATTCTTGAAGGTCTGCTCAAATCCAAGAAACTTCAGGATGGACAGGTTTACCGTGGGATGGAAGCGCATGCCGCCCTTATACGGACCGATGCAGGAGTTGAATTGCACACGCCACGCACGGTTCACGTGCACGACACCCTTGTCGTCGATCCACGACACACGGAATTGCAAGACTCGCTCAGGCTCAACAAGGCGCTCCAGAATGGAGTCCGTACAGTATTCTGCATGCTTCTGCAGAAAGGGCCAGAGCGACGTCATCACCTCGCGCACGGCTTGAACGAATTCGGGCTGGTGTGGGTCGCGCTTGAGCACGGCCTTCGTGATAAAGTCATCCACAGAGGAGTACTTCATTATGTATCAATCTTAGTTTACCGTTTGGTGTAATACGAGTTTCAAAAAAAGCTCTTTTTTAAATCTTTGTGTGATGGTGATGTATTGAGTCAGAGTGAGAAGAGGGTGTAGTAGATGGAGATGAATGATGAAAAATAAATGTTTAAATGACTCATATTGCGCAAGTAAATCGGGTCCTCTCGGAACGTTTTGTTTCTTATTCCTCGCCACTTCTTTGAGGATTTAATGTGAACAAAGCTCCTAAATTACTTCATGGTTCATACACAAAATTAATGCAAGGCTATAAAAGTAAAATGCAAAAAATTGTTACATTATTGACGATTATGACTGTCCAAAGTAATCGTAACAGGGCCATCATTTACAATATTAACGTTCATATACGACTGAAATTCACCTGTTGCAACTCTCTCAGGCAGGTACTGTTTCTTTAAAATATCACGTAAACTACAAAACATGTCCCGCGCCTTGTCCGGATGCATAGCGAGGTGAAAGTCCGGCTTGTTACCTTTCAAAACATGCATAAGCGTAAACTGAGATATGAGAAGGATTCCTCCATTAATATCCTTAACATTGCGATCCCACGTTTTTGTGCCATCATCACTCGGCCAAAGACGCAAACACAGTATTTTTCGTGCAATGTACTCTAAATCATCCTGGGTGTCATCACGATGAATACCAACAAGAACAGCTACACCGCGTTCAACCTGGCCCACAGTCCCGTCACCCACAGTGACAAACGCTCGAATCACCCGTTGAATGACAGCTTTCATAAACACTACATTTTTAGTCGATGTTAAACAAACAAAAAAAATGCATCACGAAAACAAAAATAAAACGTAATCAACACACAAAAAAAAAACAATTAGTAAAGAAGCCTATACTGATACATTAGCACCAACACGACATCACTCGAATCAGACCACAAAAAAAAAAACTACTAACGGCACCAGCGTCTACTTGTCTTGACCCATCACTCTCAAATAGGCAATACAAGCTCTCAAAAAAAAAAAAAAATACAGGTTAATGAAGAAAAAAAAAATTCACAACTAGCAAAAATACCACTTAACTAAAAGTAAACAAACAAAAGCCCATCAACGTCGCGCGCTCAGCAGACACGAACCTGCTGTATCGGACATGCAAAATGACGGCGCAGACGGTGGCGGCGGCAGCGGCACACGTGGAGACAATAATCGGAATGCGCACGCATTCGGGCGTGGAGCACTCTTCGTTCGGTCCAAAGCCTAGACTGTCATGCTTCGTGTCCACGACGAGGCCAAACAACAGACGATTAAACCCAATCACGGACACCACCGTCGTCAGAAAACTGATGTTGTAGTACACGCCGTGGTCGCCGTCGTACATGCACGGGAAGATGAGCGCGCACACAGCGGAGAACACGCCCTCTTCAAAGTACACAATAATATACGGGAGAAGAATCGCCTTGCTAGGAATCGTCAGTAGCAATACGCCAGCAACAACGGCAAGAAACGGTGAAAGCGGCAAAGCGAGTGTCACCAAAAACCGGCGATTATCAGGCTTCTGTTGTTGAACAAAGGCCTCAAACATCCCCATGGCGATCCGACCCAGACTGCTGCCCACGCCAAGAAAGGCGGTGTAGAGCGCCGACGTCTCCTGACTGCGCTCGTGGCCACTCAGCGCCACGGAGATCGTGCTCGCGTTGTACATCACTATCGTACCAAGCCCGCTTTGGCAGACGAAAGTAAAAAAGATCAGCCAAATATCAGGACGCCTCAGGTTTTCCCATATACTCCCGCTGTAGCGCGGATCCTGTGTGACATCAGAGTCCTCAAGCGTCCTGATTGCCCTCTCGTCGTCCAAGGCATCGTTCAGTGCATTCGAGTTCGTATTGCCGTCAGGAAAACTAACGGAGCGGCCGCTGTCGTTGATGTGCTTCATCTCAGTGCCGTACACCGGCTCCGCGCCGACACTGTCCGCCTGCTCCCAGTTTGCGGCGTCGTCCACGCCCCCAAGCCAGCGGATAGGCAACAACATGACGAAGAAGCACAGAACGAGCAGAATCGTGATGACGCCCACAGCGATGGAGGCTCCACGCGAGACATCCGTGTAGCTCATCAGGGGAGACTCAATGGTGAAGAAGATCAGAAGGGCAGCCACAACGACGTAGCCGGATGCGAGGCGACGAACAGGAACGAACTGCCGGTCGTACGCCGGCTTCAGTGCGGCCAGTGCCTCAAGCTGCTCGGGTGTCTTACCACGACGACGCCATCCATTGAGGAAGTACGGCGGCAAGACAACAACGAACGACGCAACAGAGCAGACAACGACGCAGAACACCATGATGCAGTAAATAAAACCGGATATGTTGTCGGTGAACAAATTCACACTTATCGCGGCAAGCACGGAGCTCCCGAGACCTGTCATCACCTTGGCAAGCGCGATGACGGGTCCCCGATTACGCGGAAACGCCTCAGCCAGCGTCACAATGTACGCCGTATCAATAAGGCCGCTGCACGTGTTCAGCAGAGCATAAAACACGGAGATATTCACCACGTTCCCCGTTATAACCCCATCGAAAGTGAGACCAAGAAGGAGCGCTCCAAGACCGCCCGTCACGATGCAGACCACAATGAGCAAATACGGACCCGCATAGTCGTACAAAAACCCGTACGGGAGAGTAAAATAGCAGAACACAAGACCCACTGTGCTGATCGTCGATTGGTCTCCAACACCCAGGTTAAAGCGAGAGGAAAACTCCGTCGTAAAGAGATCAAACACGTAAATGAGAGATGTGCAAATGCTACAAAATAGGCAGCAAACAAGCATCCGGAAACGACGCATCTCGTCAACTGGGGGTAACCCTGCATCGTCGCTCTATCTTAAAAGTATATATCGCTGTTTGGCAAAAACAACAGCAACAAAAAGATGGCACACTTTGGTGCACTTGTTTCATTTTTAGCGAATGAATACGCGGGATGAGTACTATTGGGATCGAAAACCAACATCATAAGATAAATGATATGGTTAAAAAGTTAAAAGTAAAAGCAAGGTATAATAAGAGTCTAACACGGTGCAAGCACCTTGCATTCATCGAGAGATCCTGTGAAGAAATGGTACTGTATGTTTGCTCTTTACTGATCCTGCCAGTGGGAAAACATGCCTTCATACTGCGCGTTGAGGTATTATTTTTGACGCTTAAAAGGCTGCACTTCTTTGTTTACACGCAATGAGTGAGGAAAAAGCAGCCTTTTTGGGAGGTGCTGTCTCTCGGTGACGGTTTCCGGAAAGTGTGAGGCTCTTAGTATCCTTTTTACATCTACATTAGCACGTTTGACCTGAGCCCTGCGACTCGAAAGTGATTTTACTCCGTGACGAAGCAGAAAGGCACAGTGCTCTGTTGCACTTGATGACTCTGATTCTTCGCTATCCCAAATGTACACCGCAAGGTGAGAAGGCTGCTTCCCACAGAGAGGATGGCGGAATAAAGAATGAGCAATGACACAGGACTCTTCCACCCCATCTCGTAACTCTTGCCTTGGGGAAGAGAACTTTTCACCAGAAATTGTGCCCTTTAACGTTAAATCAAGTCGGGTATACGGGGACATCAACAGCACTCGCCGAAATAGTGCTGAGGGTGTCGATCCATGTTGCAGCCAGTGTAAAACCTCCTCAGCCTGTTGAGCCAAGGCACCACCTGTTGGTTGTCGCAACTCTATTAAAGTTAATACGGCACTTTGTGTTAAAACGAGGGTGTTTTCCTCCAGATAACATTCGCTCAGAAATGAGTTTCTCTCACTAAAACAACTCATTGAAATTTCCCTTAGACATTTTGGGATGCTACGCCTCTGGCTACAGGCAAGCTTCAAGTCATCGGTCCCTACAACAATCACAGCAGCATCCTTGTTGGTGTGGGCGTGTAAATGAGCGGAGCATTTCATGATGATATCTCCTGGATCAGAAGTGGAAACGTCAAAACATAAAACTTGGCTCCATAGTCTATCCACTAATGTTCGTGAACGAATGTCTATTTCAGCACCGTGCCAATTTTGGCTATACAAAAGTTTCAACAAACCTATTGCCTCCATCGAACTTGTACAACTACCTATCAGCTCACTCACTACTTGTACGAGGGTACTCGACGAGATGTGAATCACTTGTTGGCATTCACATCTTGAAAGTAATTCCCACAAAAGTTCTCGATGAGGTTTTAACGCAGGGGTCATCCACCCCTTTACCTCCACCCCAATAATACCCATGGAAGAGACTTCAGCAGAGAGCTCAGCATTCCCAAGTGTGGCAAGAATAGTGTACAACCAGAGCACACCACACGTAACACCAGATCCTTGGAGAGAGAAAAAAATCATTAGATCTTCCAGACACCTCCCCCGTAACCCAGCATGCAAAAACAAATTCTCTAGACGATCAAAGATAGAACGAAAGTCGAAACGCTTTTCGATAGTGCACCTGCACAAAGCCACTCCTGTGAGTGACAAGGTCAAAACATCTGGTAAGCATTGACGTTGGTGAACTGAATCCATGGTATCGAAAAGCGTCAAAGCGGAACGCACAGTGGAGGTAAGAAATTCCCCTAGTTCAGCCCCAGAGGCATGCATAGGTACACGTACAATCGGTACACGGGCACACGTATGGCTACTACTATGGATCGGAGCAAGATAGCATTTGAGCGCGAGGACGACGCAAGAAGAATACGCGGAGTGCTCAAATTGAGAAGGTCGAGATGGAATGGCCTCTCGCAGCACCGAAAGAACCTTCTGCACCTCGTGTTGTATGTGTCTCAATGTTGTAAGCTTAACAGATGGGCAGTCAGCAGCTGACGAACTGCAACACCGCGCAGTCTCAATCTCCATACGCGTAAGAAGTTCTACTGCCATACCGGCGATCCAACTCCAATGGCATCCCACACGCAGACTGTGAAACAGGCGAAGTGCCTCATGCAACGAACCACCCTCACGAGAAACTACACTGCTGTTCGGGCAGTTAAGGGAAGCGTGAATGACACTTTTTAGTAGGCACACAGTTGATGAATGAAATATTTCATTATTTGTTTCTACACTGCGCTTTTCAGACATCCATGCTGGAGCGTAACGGAGCATAATTCGGTCCCACAATGAAAACCTTGATCTCCCCATACCACCTGAACTACCGTCATACTCTGTCGCATCTGAGGAATAACTGAGGCCACCACGAGAGCGGTAAAGAATAAATATAATTCTTGTTACTGTCTCGGCGTCTCCGGCTACGGCAGCCGCCTCTGCACAAATTTCTGCAACGCGCTCATTGAACACATCGATTCCTCGCAATCTGGCAATGGAAGCTAATTGCAAAAGCTCGACAGCTTCATGTTTTGATGAAGTTGTATTGCAGCGAATAAGAGCGGCTGCCACTGCACCGACAAGGTCAGCTGTTATCATTTGCTTTTCTTCACTATGTTCTATTGTACAAGCTGTGTCATGTGCGCCGATACTAAGTTGATCATGCAGTGCACGAAGAAGGTCCATATTATGACTAGTCAAATCATCTAATACGTCTGTTTCATTTGAGGTCATTGACTCGTTTTTGGAACGTGTAATTATACAACTGTGGGCAAAGGACAAGGCACCTTGTCCCTCCATGCCAGACATCACTTCCGCCATGGCCAAGGAGTTCAACCTCTTTATCACACATTCCGTGATATCCCATGAACCCCCAGCTTGAGAAGGATGAAGAGGTTTCTTTAGAAGTTCATAAAGCAAAAGGTAAACGGTTTTTGCGTCTCTACCCATTCCATGCAAACTCAATTTACGAATGACAGAAATGTATTCTTCTGGAGATGGTACTGAAAATTGCGTCCCTGTTTCCATAAAGGGGCGATAAATAGCATACAATCTACGCCGTTCGAGTTGAATAAACTGTGCTTTTGATTCTTCCACGGCGCTACGAGTCTTGGCAGTAAGGAGCACAACATGAGGAGGCCGCAATGGGTCTCCGGAAGTGGTCAACAAATCCGAATCCACATGGTCTTCTTTGCTATGGGGACGCCCATAACGTACTGCCGTGTTCGTCTTCGTAAGATCCCTTTTCTTTAGGCCAGAAGACAACGCGTTTTTTTGATCGTAACGAGAGCCATATAATTTAACATGAGCTAAAAAAAAGGAGCTTAATTTCCCACGGTATGACATCTAAAAGAAATACTAAAACGAAAAAAATCTAAGCAATAGTAATAATAAAAATCAAAACATTTATTTTTACTTCCTTTGAATTTCCTTTCCACTTTGTCTTCCAAATAAAGTTAAATGTATTCAGTGGATAAAAAAATAATTCCACTAATAATAAAGTGTCATGAATTGACTAAATCACATCAATGGGGGAAAAAAAAACAGAAATCATTATTACTTTTTTTTATTTTTTACGAAGCTGCGATTCTTTGACAAAGGAAAATATGCAAATCCCTGCCTTCTACATATCCAACGGAGCACCAGTCAAAAAACATTCACAAATCTGAAGCCCATACGGTATCTATTACCGAGCACACTGTGAGATAGGAATTGCTAAGAAGATGACCCAACCACTTTTAGAAAAAAATAGGTATATCATTAGAATAGCGAAGAATGCATTTTAAAAATAAGAAAACGTAAAAAAAAAAAGACCAGAGGGAGTCCAAAAAATGAAAAAATAAACATGATACATATACATATATAAACATATATATATATATATATATATATATATATATATACCTGGCCAAAAATCTTTGTTGTCTCAATGCCTTACATAGTAATTGAACAGTGATCAAACTAAACGGCTTCACAGCGGCACGAAACCAAAGAAAAACAAAAAATACAACAATTTATGGAACCCACTTTTTGGCAATAAAAGCCAGTAGGTGCCTTGTAGAGAAAGAAGAAAAAATTACGTATATAATAAAAAGATACTTAAAAAAAAATTATATTCCCCGTTTTCATCAAATTCCTCCTTAAAAACCCACACAGAAAAAAAAAGCAGCGAAATAAAGCTCACGCTTCTCTTTTCTCCATCCCATGAATAAAATCCTTACCAGAATCTTCACAATCAGAAACCTTCTTTGCGCGCTCAGCAGACACGAACCTGCTGTATCGGACATGCAAAATGACGGCGCAGACGGTGGCGGCGGCAGCGGCACACGTGGAGACAATAATCGGAATGCGCACGCATTCGGGCGTGGAGCACTCTTCGTTCGGTCCAAAGCCTAGACTGTCATGCTTCGTGTCCACGACGAGGCCAAACAACAGACGATTAAACCCAATCACGGACACCACCGTCGTCAGAAAACTGATGTTGTAGTACACGCCGTGGTCGCCGTCGTACATGCACGGGAAGATGAGCGCGCACACAGCGGAGAACACGCCCTCTTCAAAGTACACAATAATATACGGGAGAAGAATCGCCTTGCTAGGAATCGTCAGTAGCAATACGCCAGCAACAACGGCAAGAAACGGTGAAAGCGGCAAAGCGAGTGTCACCAAAAACCGGCGATTATCAGGCTTCTGTTGTTGAACAAAGGCCTCAAACATCCCCATGGCGATCCGACCCAGACTGCTGCCCACGCCAAGAAAGGCGGTGTAGAGCGCCGACGTCTCCTGACTGCGCTCGTGGCCACTCAGCGCCACGGAGATCGTGCTCGCGTTGTACATCACTATCGTACCAAGCCCGCTTTGGCAGACGAAAGTAAAAAAGATCAGCCAAATATCAGGACGCCTCAGGTTTTCCCATATACTCCCGCTGTAGCGCGGATCCTGTGTGACATCAGAGTCCTCAAGCGTCCTGATTGCCCTCTCGTCGTCCAAGGCATCGTTCAGTGCATTCGAGTTCGTATTGCCGTCAGGAAAACTAACGGAGCGGCCGCTGTCGTTGATGTGCTTCATCTCAGTGCCGTACACCGGCTCCGCGCCGACACTGTCCGCCTGCTCCCAGTTTGCGGCGTCGTCCACGCCCCCAAGCCAGCGGATAGGCAACAACATGACGAAGAAGCACAGAACGAGCAGAATCGTGATGACGCCCACAGCGATGGAGGCTCCACGCGAGACATCCGTGTAGCTCATCAGGGGAGACTCAATGGTGAAGAAGATCAGAAGGGCAGCCACAACGACGTAGCCGGATGCGAGGCGACGAACAGGAACGAACTGCCGGTCGTACGCCGGCTTCAGTGCGGCCAGTGCCTCAAGCTGCTCGGGTGTCTTACCACGACGACGCCATCCATTGAGGAAGTACGGCGGCAAGACAACAACGAACGACGCAACAGAGCAGACAACGACGCAGAACACCATGATGCAGTAAATAAAACCGGATATGTTGTCGGTGAACAAATTCACACTTATCGCGGCAAGCACGGAGCTCCCGAGACCTGTCATCACCTTGGCAAGCGCGATGACGGGTCCCCGATTACGCGGAAACGCCTCAGCCAGCGTCACAATGTACGCCGTATCAATAAGGCCGCTGCACGTGTTCAGCAGAGCATAAAACACGGAGATATTCACCACGTTCCCCGTTATAACCCCATCGAAAGTGAGACCAAGAAGGAGCGCTCCAAGACCGCCCGTCACGATGCAGACCACAATGAGCAAATACGGACCCGCATAGTCGTACAAAAACCCGTACGGGAGAGTAAAATAGCAGAACACAAGACCCACTGTGCTGATCGTCGATTGGTCTCCAACACCCAGGTTAAAGCGAGAGGAAAACTCCGTCGTAAAGAGATCAAACACGTAAATGAGAGATGTGCAAATGCTACAAAATAGGCAGCAAACAAGCATCCGGAAACGACGCATCTCGTCAACTGGGGGTAACCCTGCATTCTTGCGAATTTGCACAGAACGAGATTCATTAAAGAAAAATGAGGCAAGGCGTTTGAACATAATTACTAAAAGTACAACAAAATTAAAAACTAA
The DNA here is from genome assembly GCA_030849715.1 of Trypanosoma mega. NCBI lineage: Eukaryota > Euglenozoa > Kinetoplastea > Trypanosomatida > Trypanosomatidae > Trypanosoma > Trypanosoma mega. The sequence goes on along the minus strand of JASANV010001564.1, from coordinate 146,494 downwards.
AAGGAGTTTTAAAAAAGGAGAGAGAGGATGATGTATAGGGGCAGCGCTACGACGGGTGCACACACAAAAAGAAGCACGGGCATTCACTACCACTCCACAATGGAAAAAGAGTATACATATATAATAATAATAATAATAATAATAATAATAATAAGGCATCGTAGGAAAAACAGAAAAGCGCGTCTTTAAAGGAAGAACGGGAGAAGGCGCTCACACGTCACTGCCCGTCAGTTCCATCACATGGATCACTCAAAAGAAAAGAAAAAAGGGTGAAATCACAAACAAAGCTCACACAATCGGAGCGCTTCGCCCCCTCCACCCAAAGCACTCCCCGCTGTCGCGCACAATAAATGTGACGCCGCATGGGCAAAAAACAAAAAAAGGAGAGAGCGACGGGCGGTCGAAGGGAAACCGACGACACGCACACTCCGGCAAGCATGTGCATGCTCGTAAAATGCGATTTAAAAAAAAAAAGAAAATAGAAGTAAAACACACACGTATGTGGATGTGTATAAATAAATTTTTTAAAAAAGACGTTTTGGATGGTGCAGATGATCTGCCTCTCACTGTCGAGAGTAAAAAAAAAGAAAAAAAGAAGGGAAGGTTCCAGTACTTTTCGTCGCGTTGCGGCTTCTTTTCCTCTTTCTCTGCTCTGGTTGGTTCCGCCTCTAACGGTCACAACGCAACGAAAAAAGAAAAAGACTCTAAAAGAAAAACACATAAGCTAAAACAAAGATCCATCAAAATAGAATAGGTAAAACACGAAAAAAAATCAAGAATGAATAGTCGCAAAAATCACAAAAGAGGGAAGGCGCGTGGAAAAGGAAAGCCGCGATGCGCCGAGGCGGTCGGCTACAGAATCGGGAGGAGGTCGTCGCCCTCGGCCAGGCGTTGCAGCAGCGCCTCGCAGTTCATGAGGCAGCGCGGGTGGTGGAACGGGCCCTTCCACAGCGACCCCTTCTGCGTGTGCGACACGGTGCCGTCGCGGTGCAGGTAGCCGAACCACTCGCCGAACTCCTTGTCGGCGAAGTGGCCGAACGAGTACGTGTGCACGCGCTCGAACCACTTGAAGTACTTCTCGTCCTTCGTCAGCCCGTACGCCATGAGCGTCGCGATGAGCGTCTCGTTGTGCACCCACCACAGCTTCATGTCCCACTCCAGCTGCTCGCACGGCCGCCGCTCCACGTCGGCGAAGTACAGAATCCCGCCGAACTCCTTGTCCCAGCCCCACTCCAGCGACCAGTCGAGAATGTTCAGCGCCTTCTTGAGCAGCTCCTGGTCCTTGGAGTAGATCGCCTCGTTCATCAGGAACCACGCGTTCTCGATGGAGTGGCCGGGGTTGATGCAGCGCCCGGCCGGCGTGTCGATCTTGCTGCCGTCCGGCCCGACGCACTCCAGCACGCAGCGGAGCTCCGGCTTGTAGTGGTACTTCATGATCACGTCCACCATCTCCCGCGTGATCTTCGAGTAGTACGCCGCCCTCTCGGGGTCGCAGCGGCGCAACAGCTGCGCGCAGCTCACCAGCACCATCGGCACCGCCGAGGCGCGGTCGCTGCGCGTCTCCGCGTACCCCTTCGGCGTGATCTTGAACGCGTCCGCCTCGGGCGTGCGGAACAGCTTCAGCATGAGCTCGTACCGGTCCTCCGCCTTCTTCAGCGCGTCGCGGTCGCCCGTCGCCAGGCCGTACTCCGCCATCGCAACCACGTAGAAGCTCTCCGAGTACATGTAGCGCCGCTTCCGCAGCGGCTTGCCGTCCGCGGTCACGGTGAAGAACATGCGGCCGTCCGTGTCCGTGCAGTGCTTCTCCAGAAAGTCCTTCCCGAGCTTCGCCGCCGCAACCCACTCGTCACGCTTCCCGTAGCGGTTCATCAGCGCGGCGAAGGTCCACAGGCAGCGGCCCTGGAACCACACGGACTTGTCGCTGTTGTAGCACCGCCCGGCGCGGTCCACAGAGGTGATGTACCCCCCGTTCTTCTTGTCCAGCAGGTCCGACTGCATCCAGAACGGAACGCAGTCGTCCAAGAGCTGGTCGTGGTAAAACTGACGGTACGCCTCAAGAGTCTCCTTCTTTACGGGCATCGTGCGGGTGTGGCTTGATTCTTGGCTTGTGTTGTTCTTGTTGTTCTTCTTGATGTAATAGTGTATGGGCACCTACGTATCCATTCACGTAGACGTATAAATATGCATATATGCATACGCACATCAGTGGATTTTGTCGCGCAAACGCACACACAAAAAAAAAGGAAGAAAAGGAGGTAAAGATTGAGAGGAAAAATGTTTGTACTGTAATCATTAAAAAATTGTTTTAGTAAAACCTGCGGAAGTTGTTATCGTTGCAATTTTCTTTTCTCTCCTTTCTTTTTAGCTAGTTGTTTAGGTGATGTGAAATGGATGCAGTGTTCATGTGCACATATATATTTCATTAGTTTGATGAACGCCGCTACGTTGGGTGTGTATTACATGGGTTTTTGAGATATCTTGTTCTGTCGTGATGGTGTGGTTTGAGCGTATAGAATTCACTCTTGGTGGCACTTGTTTTGCTGTACTTTTTACTTTATTTCGTTACTCTCAAACAGAGCACCTTCTTCTTCCTTTAGATGTAGTATGTTTTAGGAGCTGTCGCTTTTGTGGTTTTAATGCCTCTATAGAAAAGTTATATATATATATATATATATATATCATTGCCTGGTTGTTTGCTTACACCTGTCCATTATTATTAAGGACAGCGTAAAGGGTCTCGAAACCCTTAAGCTCTCGAAGACGTTCTCTCTGTGGTTCCGCAGCACAGCAGCTGGATATGGCGATGGCGAGGTTTTTTTGTGCCGATTGGGCGTGGATCCATTTTGTGGTTCCTTTTTGAGCATTGTGTTCTTGTTCAAATATAAGGGTGCGAACGTCCCGCAGTGCGTGGATCAAGATATCCACTGCTTGGCATGATTCAAAGTTGTGGGAGGAGGTGTGTGGCACGAGGGATACCAAGAGTGCGGCATTGCCTAAAGCAACGAGATGCTTATCATTACATGCGCTGTGGACTAGTTGCAGAAGGTTAGATATGCGTTGCGGTTGGGAAAGACTCTCTGCGGCCGAGAGCATCTTGCGAGAATAAAAAGTAGCCGCACAAGTAGAGGCGTGTTCCATAAGTTCCCACGCCGCCGTCACCTCCACGGAGAGACGCTCGTCCTCTGTGTCGTCGTCGCTATTTGCCTCACATTTTTTCTTTGCCATTTTTTGAATTACCTTAAGGGCGGCCTGTATGAGGCCCCAGAGTGTGTCCTTTTCCTCCAACATACGACGCTGAAGAGTCTCGTCGTGTGCCGCAAACTTTGTACAGACTCCCATCATTTTGGCAGAAACTGCCAAACCCTCAAAAGGGGCATTCTCGCTCCCCTTCACCGCGCGTTGTCGGAGCGTCTCCCATGCGCGCAGCGTGAGTACGTCCTCGCGTGCCTTACAGACTTCCTGCCATTGTTTCACATACTGCAACCGTGACTCCGCCCGCACAACGGCATTATACACCACCGCGTACAACGCCTCCTCCGCGCGTGGCGACAAGGAACTGCTGTCATTGCTTCCCACCGCGAGCGCGTGCAGCGTGCGCACAAAGTCCAACGACTGCCACGCCTTCCCCCACGCGTCGTTGGCAGCGGAGGCCTGCAAGGCGAGGGCGAGTCCCGTCTCGTGAAGCCCCGATGTGAGTGCCACACGCACCGCGCGCGGAATGGCCGCCCGCATCGCGTCCTCCGCTGCCAACGCGGCCGCCACCGCGTCGTCGCGCAGCCACGCGTGGAGGAGCTCACAGACAAAGAATAGCGTCGACGCACTCGGCGCCTCGAGGAGCGTCGAGAGAAGCGGCCGACACGCCGCGAACACCTCCGACGGGCGGTGCGCGGCGAGCGCGGCGAGGAGATGCGCGGCGGCGGTCGCGTCCACGCCCTCACACGCGGCCGTCGCGACTGCGGCGGAGACGTCGGCGACGGACTCGGGGAGCTGCGCGGCGGCGACGGCGCTTTCCGCGAGGACGGCCGCCAAGAGGCGCGCGGCGGCGCCAAACCCCGCGGGGTGCTGCAGCGCCGCGAGGACAGCCGAGACGCCGCCGTGCAGCGCGAAGTGCGCGGCCGCCGCCCGACCCCAACGGCGCACGACGAGCAGCGCGCGCGCGGCGTCTCCTCGGCGGGCGGCGGCGTCCGCAACGGCCTCCGCCGCGTTCGGCGCCTCCCGTTGGAAGGCGGCGGCGTCCCGCTGCTCGTCGCCCGCGCGGCGGAGGGCGCGGTGGAGGGCGGCCGCCTCCGCGTTCGTCGGGTCCCCAACGCGGACCGCCGCCACGTCCGCGAGGGCGTCGATTGGGCGGCGGAGTCGGCCGAGGGCGGCGGCGCGCCGGAGACGGGCCTTCGCGTTGTGCGGATCCCGCGCGAGGACCGCGCCGGCGGCGGCGACGGCGTCCAGCGGGCGGTCGAGGCGGAGAAGCGCGAGGACGCGGTTGTTGCGCAGCGCGAGGCGAAGCGCGGCGTCGGGGGGGCGCAGCGCGAGGGCCGTGTCGTACAGCGCGAGGGCGGCGGCCCAATCGCCGCGACGAACGGCCGACGCGGCGTCTGACTTTAGGCGGAGCGCCTCATCCAACGCGACGCGCTCCGCGTTGGTGCGAGGGGCGCCATCCGCGGTGCGCAAACGGCGCTGCGCCGCGTCGGGGTCATCCGCGTCGCGCAAAAGGCGGTCAATGAGATCGTCGTTTTCAAACCGCGCGTAATACCGCGGGTCGTAACGCATTCGCGTTCTCTCACGACGGGCGTTCGTCTCCGCCTCGCGCGCCGCCGCCTCCCGCGCACGCCGGCGCAACTCCGCCTCCATCGGGTCCTCCGAGAGGATTTCGTGAATGGCCCCCGAGACGTCATCGACACGCGAAAGCCACGCGTCCACATCCGCGCGCGAAGGGGGCGGAGCGGACATCGTCTCGTCCGCCTCGTTATGCGAAGGTGAAGGGCAATACGCTGCAGAATGGCAACACAGCGGAGGTGATCAAAGTGAAGGAGGGGAAAAATAAAAGTAAAAAAGTGATCATTCATCAAATTATGTACAAAAACGAGGCATATAAATTTTTGCATGACTTGCTGTCAAGCAAGAAACACACACACACACACAAAGAGAGAGAGAGAGAGAGAGAGGAAGAAAGACACACAAACAAACAGAAAAAAATTAAATGAATAGTCATGAGGTTAGATCCACACACTCCGCCATGTATCGTTTTGACCTCTCCTATGCATCGCCGGTTTTTGGGCGTTTGGTGCTCTGAAGGACGCTGTTCCACTCTGCTGTAGCGCCGTGACGCACCCACTCCGTGCTGTTCGCCTCAAACATGGAGACACGAACCACTTCGGCGAATCGCGGATCTGTGCCGCCGTCGCCAGCGGCTTGTTGCGCCGTCAGCGTCACTCGTTGAGCATTCAGCTGTACTGCATCCATCCCAGTGAGCACCTATCTTCTGCACACACAAATGTACACATATATATATATATATATGGCACAGGTAACATAGATGCAAACAGAGAAATAAAGAATTGAAAAGCAAGAAAAGAAAAGAAAAGACAATTTTTTGTTTCCGTAAGTTGTGTCATTTATGATGGCATTGTGTGTGAGAGGTCAAAAAAGGGAGAGATACACTTACGATACACCGAAAGTTTTAGATGCAAGTCAACGTTGTATCCTACTACTATCAAAACACACTAAAGAAATAAAAAAAGAGAAAAATATATATAAAAAAAATAAACAATAAATAACAAAATAATAATGGGCTATATAACCACACGCACTATGGTCATTGCCTTACATATCGTCGTCATCCGCGTCGCACACCTCGCAGCCGGCGGCGGCTGCGCGTCGGCAGCATTTGCAACCGTTTCCCTCGCAGCGCACTTCTCCCGAGTTGCTGAAACACGTGGACGCCTTGGACATGGGCACACGGCAGATGTAGGAATATCCCCGCGAACTGCAGTACGAGCAACTCAAATCCTCATTTGAAGCTGCGGCTTCATACACGAGAGCGAGAAATGCAAACGCAAATAAAAGTAATACGGCACTAAAGCGCATGAGTAGGAGAACCGGATGCGAGAAAGAAATGTATATATATATATATATGTGTGTGTGTGTGTTTCTCTTTTCTACTCGTTGTATCTCTTTGGGGGGTCGCTATTGATGTCGTTGATGCAGCTTTTTCTCTTATTATAAATATATATATATATATATATATATATATATATATATATATATATATATATGTATAATAATGTAATAGGAATTTTTAGTTGAATTGTGCACAAATCGAAAACAAATAAACAAACAAAAAAAAGAAGCTTTGGATGCCTTTTGCTTTCGCTTCCTTGATTTACGTCTTTAATAAAAATAAATCGCAAAGAAAGAAACGGAAACGCAAAGCATTCAATTTGTGTGTGTGCAACCAAGTTAAAAAGAAAAAGGGAGGGTCGAGAAATAAAAACAATCAAGAAAAAAGTAAAAAGAAAGGACAGCAACAACAGCAAAAAAAAAAAAACGACAAAAAAGAAAAAGAAAGATGCTGCGTCCCAAAATGTTACACAGAGACCGGTACGCATATCTACAATGCATAAAAAATATATATATATGTATACACATACATTGATGGGGAAGTGAAGAGTCCTGATAGCGGGGGGAAAAAACAAAAAGAGAAAGAGAGAGAGAGAAAACATACCAATTGATACAATATGTATAAATAAATAAATATATATATATATATACAAATATATATATTGCATTACGTTTTACAAACAAACAATAATAATAATAATAAGCTATACTAAGACATGTGCAAAGAATTGAAATGAAAAGCAAAAAGGCACATCCATCGAAAAAACCGATCACGCAGACAACAACATCGACAACAACAACAGCAACTAAAAAGAAAAAAGAAGAAAAAGCCAGTCGCCCATTTCCACCCACCATTTTTGCTTACCTTTATTCCACCCTTCTGTTCCCCCAATCCCCTTTTGATTTACTCGTTTTGCTCCTTCTCTATACATATATACATATATATATATATATATATATATATATATATATATATAAGTTCATACAATCCTTTGCGTTTTTCGTTCCATTTTTTCCTTCTTCTACACCTCCCCGTTCTCGTTGTTCTCCTCCTCGTCCATCACGAGTGGCACCGCGCTTGCCGCCCGCATCACCGCATCGGCGAGACCTCCCGGCGCGGCGAAAAGCCTTTCGAGTGCCGAACGCGCGCGTTTGTTAAACTCCGTGACGGCCTCCGGTGCGCCGCCGCCCGTGTGCCGCTCGAGCGCCATGCCCACGTCATCGGCGTAGAGAAGATCCGCAAACGCCGCCTCATCGTAGTCGAAGACGTGATGCCGCATGAGTTCGAGCTGCTCATCGCTGAGCGCCTCGGCAATGGCGATGTTGTAGCGGCAAAGCGACCTCTGCGTGAGAAATGGTGTGCCGCTCAGGAAGGAATCGACGGCGCAGCGAAAGGCGTGCGAACGGGGACGGCGCTGCGTGAGGAGCGCACTGCTCGCGCGCAGAACGGAGCAGAGAATGGACGCGCTCTCCTGTTCCTCCCGCTGCTGCCGCCAGGCGTGGCGCACCTCGCGCTTCATGTGGTGCAGCCAACGGCGGGTGGCGGCGATGCGGCGGGTGATGTGCGCGCTGTCGGCCGACGCCGTCGGGGCGGTGCGGAGAAAGGAGGGCGTGTCGTTTCGGGCGTACACGTCCTCCGCGCGCGGGGGGGTGTGGGGGTGGAAATCCTCATGATACGCCCGAGGCATCGCACACTCTCACACAGAGGAAGGATTTGCGGGGATTTCCAAAGTTTTTTAACTGTTTCCTCCTCCTTGTGGGGTATGACGTTTTGGTTTGTTTCTCTGTCTGCGCCTTTTACTATGATTTCTGCTTTTTATTGGGGTAAATTTGGATATATATATATATATATATATATATATATAGAGAGAGAGAGAGAGAGAGACTTGTGTTTGGGCAAGTGTGCGTTTTGTTGTTTTGTTTTGCTTTGCTTTCCCTTTTTTTTTGGCTTTTTGAAATTTTCTTTCGAAGGAAGGTTCGCTATCTTTTACCTTGTATCGTTTTAGTATTTATTACAATTACTATTATCTTATTTAAAACACCACTACACAATGAATACGCTTAAGAAAATGTCAAGGCAGAAAGAAACGCATCATTCAAAATAGTGAAAACAAAAACAAATAAACATAAATAAATATATATATAATATTCCTTTTTTTTTGTCTCTTGTAAAGTAAACAACAAATAAAATAAGTGTAACGAAGTACACGTGATGGATACATCACTTTTTGTTTTCCCTCTGTAAGTATAGTGAAAGAATCCCAGTAAAACAAAGTCAAAATGCATGTACTTCAAAATAATAACAATTATTATACAAAAAACCCATATGTGATAACCAAAAACAAAACAAAAAACAGCCCTCTTGTTTGGATTAGGATGACTTATACCTCTTTGTGTGTGTCGTCTGCTGTGAGGAGACCCGCGCGTTGGAGGATGTCCATTGGTCCCTCCGGCCACGCCTGAATGGCACATTTGAGTGCGTGCTGCGTCATCCACTCCGCCTCCTTCAGGATTTCCGTGAGTGTCTCCCGAAGCGTCTCCTCCTCCGCGCGCAGTCCGCCCAACGCGTCCGCCGCGCGCTGCTTGACCAGCGACAGCACCGTTTGGTCTCCGCCCGTCATCGGCGCGCGTCCGGCCGCGCCTATTGGGAGGCGGGACGGGCGCACGCCGATCCATCGGATGGCGACGCGCGGCTTCGGGTCGCGCGTGAGGCCCATACACGTCAGCGCGATGCGCATTCCGTGCGGGTCGCCGTCGACGAGGGCGGCGATGGGCATTCCGTCTTTCTGCGCCGCGCGCATCGCGTCGTGCGCGTCGCGGGTGGGGTACCCCCTCGTGCAGAGCAGCGCGACGCCGCGGAGGCGGTCGGGGAGGGCGCGCACTGTGCTCTCCTTCTCCACCACCAACAGCACGGACGGGGCGGCGGCGGCGAGGCGCAGCGCACGTCCGGACGCCCGCACGCGAAGGGCGCCGCGCAACGGCGACGAAACGGCGCAAAGCCACGCGCGCAGTCGGCGCAGCGCCCGCGGCACCGCCTTGGGGGACAGAAAGAGAAGCGGACGGCGGTAATAGACGTCGCGCTCGGTGCATGTCAGGCGCAGACGCGAAAGCTCCAACGCGCACTGCATGGCGTACAAGGACTGCGCCGCGCTGCGCAAACGGCGAACGGCGCGGGACGCGTTTCGGTGCGTAAAGGAAAAGGCGAGGCGCAGTGAACGGGGCGGCGTCGCACACAAAGGGGAAAGTAAACAGTGAAGAAAGTGAAGCACAAGAGTCTCCGCCGCGCTCCACACATCCACATCCTCCATCCACACACACGCCCCATCCGCCAACTCCATCGGGCACAAAAAGGAGGGAAATGGAAATGTATATATATATATGTAAATGCTTATCTGATATGTATTTGGACAAAATAAATACACCAACGTAATAATCCCAACTATGCTATACGTATTCGAAATGCCCTATACCACACGTATATAATTACATAATCAAGAAAACAGAAGAGATAAAAATAAAAGATGAAAAATAATAATAATAATAATAATGAAGAGTTTAATATGTAACGACAACATAAATCACAAAGAGTGGAACAAGGATTCAGAAGGAAATGAGATGTGTGTTTTCAATGTCGTGAAATGCATACATAAAGCATAAAACATATATAGATATATATAATCTTTTTCCCTTTGATATGTAACATTCTGCGTGCACAAGCTCTTTTTTTTTTTGCTGTTGTTGTTTTTGGTTTTCTTTTCTCATCACAGTTGTACTACATAGTTATTTTAAGGAGCGCAAGCCAAAAAAGAAAAAAAGGAAAAACTAAGAGGGATAAAGTAAAAGTTTTTTTTTTTTTTAAAGAGCTGCGCGACAAAGGGAGGCAAGGAATTTAACAAGATATTATGATAAACGGTACAAGTAGAAAGACCGTGGAGCAAAAACTTCACCCTTCATATATATACAAGATACATAAATACATATACATGTGTAAGTTAATAAGATAATCATACACATACGCACATAAACATTCATATACAAAGATAAAGAGTGAGCGAGCGAATGAATGAATGAATGGAAGAGCGACAAAATTTGAAAAAATTGCAGCGAAGATAACAACCAGAGCCGTGTTGATGAAAAGTAAAAAAAAAAAGAACAATAAAAGAAATTGGTAAATAATGGTCATGGAGACATTTCCACACAGACCAAGTAATATTTCCTTTCTATTTTCAATAAATACATTTTCTTTTATCCTTTTTTTTGTCTTTCATGTCTTGTTTTCTTGTCTTCCTCTTTGTCAATTAATTCCAGCAACCGAAAAAAAAAAAAAAACAATGAAAGAAGATTACGACCAAAAAAAAAAACAGAATGCAAACTGTATGATGTCTTCTTTACATTCGCCTCAACACTGCCAATACGCGACAAAATTCCTCATACGTAAAGCGTCCGTCTCCGCGGCATGCCATGCCCTCAAAGAGTTTCTTCACGACCCCCTTATCAAGTGGCTGTCCAAAGCACTCCAGCGCCTCCACATCACGTCGGAAGGACTCTCCGTCAATCGTTGCCGTCAGATGGCGCATCTCCTCCGTCAGCAACGCGGCTGCGGTTTCCTCTCTCTCGCTGCAACTCGACGCGTTGTCGTACCCCACGCACGCGGCGCCACCGCCGTAATACGCCCAAAGCTGCGCGACGTCCTCCTCCCCGCCGCGCTGCAGCGCCGGCTGCACCCACGCATCCGTCTCGTCCAGGGCGGCAGCTGCGGCCGCCGGCGCCATGCCGCGCCAGAGGCGTCCCTTTCGCGCCGGCGGCGCCGCGTTTGGCCCGGGGCCGGACGGACCGGTCCCGTCCTCCTTCGGGTCGTCCGAGATGGGAACGAAACATCCGCCGCGTTCGTCGAGGAGGGCGACCGCCTCGCGCGTGTCGAGGGCGTGTGTGAGGCCGAAGAGCTGACCGGTCGCGCCGTCCGCGCCGAGCTCGGTGCCCGTGTAGCGCACAAGCGTGTCGCCGCGCCACTCGAGCACCTCGCTCGGGTCGCAGTCCTCCTGGCACGCCGCGCGCAGAAACGGGTCGGGGACGAGATCGCTCGAGGCGCACCACACACCCCGCTCCGCGTACGCCTGAAGCGGACCGCCGCTCGCCGAAATCCCATTATCCACCTGATTCGGCGGCGCCGCGAGGCCGAGTGCCTCCCACGATGCGTGAAGGGCGGCGCGGAAGGAGCCATCCACGGCGCGCGCGGGATCCTCGTGGCCGATGATCTCATCCAGGAAACGGCGCCAGGTGCACTTGCGCTGATCAAAACTGACCACATAGCAGTGCACATCGCGTAAACCATTAGCTTCAATAAACCGTTCCCGTTCGTACGGAAATTGGGCATTCATCACAAACACATTCTCCGCATGAAGACGTACAAGATCCATCCCACTCGCCATCTTCACATGCTGCTGTTGTGGAAGGGACCACTTAACAAAGAGCTGGGCCGGTGTCATGGTGAAGCGATTTAACGCATCAAAGGAGCCGATAACGCGGCGTGACGCCATAGCATGCTCCCATGTCTCTCCAAAAGCTTCACAAAACTTTTCCCGCCCCTCCTCCGTGACTTCGGGGTAAGCACGGAGGTAGTTATGCGTGGCGTAGCGCATCGCGGAGGCAAAGTGACGGTCCACGTGGCGTGGTGTGCACAGTTTTCGTGTCTCAAGTCGAATACGAACATCATGCGCCGCCAGCGTACGCTCGAGTAAGGTGAGCACACGAGGACAAGACACCGCGTGTGGTTTCACGAGGAGCAGAGCCGTGTTGCAATATAATACGGAATCTGACGCTTCTGGTGAATTTATTTTTCCCCCTGAGTTGAGTTTATGCTCGTTAGACACTTCTTCCCCCTCTTCGGGAGCGAACCACTCCGCTGGAATACAAGGTGTTCTCTTTACTTTGCCGTTACCAGCATCCCCATTGTGCTTTCCCTTACTTGGGTTCGTGTTGCTGACGCTGCTGCTGCCGCCTGCAGTGTCGTACTTTTCCTCCTCACCTTTATAATTTGCGTCTTTCGATATGTGCGCGAGGAGGCGTATGAGACGACCTGTGGAACAGTGACGCAAGTGCTCAAAAACACCCGCCTCCGACTCTCCGCTACTGACGACGGGGTTATTGAGCCATGCTTGTAATGTAGCCATTCGCACACCGTGGCGGAGCAGCATATCACCAAGGTAATCCTCTTCAATAGGGTAACGTAAACAGTGTGTTCGTTCACGCATTGCCTGTAACGGACCCTCACTCACATGGACCCCATTACGTAACGCATCGGGAGGCGTCGTGAGACCATATTCACACCAACGACGGTACAACTGCCCACGAACACTCATAGGTGTTGCCGTAGTGGGATCCTCTTCTCCAATGACAGTTTCAAGAAAAGTCTGCCATCCCATCTCTCCCTCATGCCACGAGACGGTGTACCAGTGAAGTAGAGCGTGGGATGACTCGAGGGACTGTTTCATCTCTGGAAAAAAGCCATTTATCACAAAGAGGGCACCGTCTTCCAGTTCGGCAATAGTGAGGTCCGGTCGGATGGTAACTCGACGTGTGGACGCCATCCAGCGACGGTGCAACTCCGTCGATGTCACGCCACCACCTAAAACCTCAAGGGCTTGATATGCATTCAGCAAAACACCATCACGGATGAGTTGGTTCCATGGAACCTTCAAACGGCGACGCACCAATTCTCGTTCTTCCACTTTAAGTCGAATCGTTGACACATCCTGCGTGGCGTAACGTGAGGCAGTGGAGTAGAGATGATGCACAAGACCCCGTTCACGCACGGCGGCCCCACTCAAGTCGCCCTCTTCATCAATACGTACACGAGCACGCGAGAGGATAGTCTTGATGGTTTGCGCAAATGGTCGACACAGAGCATGGCTCTTGACTAATACAAAGGCAGCATTGCGTGGGGCGGTTGCGCGGTGTCGGGCGTCGGATGCGGCGAGGAGGCGCAGCGTTGCTGGCCCACCCATTCCCCGAGCGGTATCAAGCAAGAAATGACCCGGAGTCTCAGTGTGTGGGTTGGATGTGGCCCAGCGAATGGTATACGGTGACACATCGAGGTGTTCACGTGCAAAACGCGCCAGGGGATCATGAGAAATTCCAAGTGAAAGCCATAACTGGCGCTGCCGCATCGCCTCCAAGGCGCTGGAGGACGTCACGATGGCCCCATCCAACGCATCAGGGGCGGAGGAGAGACCAGCGGCACGCCAATCACTGCGCAACGCATCGTGTATGGAGCCAGCCTCCGGGTCTGCGGGATCACCAACAACCTTACTCGCGTAATCGTCATAGTCTCCCATCTGAATACCCCAGGAGAGTAAAAAATACACCTTTAACGAGGCGGACGCGTTGAAGACGTCGGCACTATGAAGGGCAAAGCCATTGACGAGGTATAACCCACCATAGTTCATCATACGACCAACAAAAAGTGAGGGGGCGATACAAACACGTGGGTTACATTTATTCCAGGCCTCCTGTAGAGCCTGTGCGGAGAGACCAAACTCCACCGCCGCGTCCACGGCGTTACGCACACGACCAGGGTTCCACGATTCCCCAAAAGCTTTTTTAAACGCCAGATAGGCGTTGGTATCAAGTTCATACTCTACCGGCGCGAGATGCAGTGCGTATTTAAATAATTCTGATCGTAATTCGGAATACATATTACGTAGCGGAGGCGCAATAGCACGCACAGCGCCGTGTAGCTCCACTTGTATTTTATGGCTCGTCAAAAAATCATTCATGTATTCAACCAGTCGATCCTCATCGCTGGCAACGGCGTAGTTGGGGCTAACAAGGAGAAATGCGTAGTTGCGTTTGAAGGATTCAACGACCTTCTCCGCCTTCTTTTCGGCGGCACGAACAACTTTTGCAATCCGTAACATCTCTACCGCAGAGTTGTCGGAAAGCAATGGTTCCCACAGATCTTCATCTTTTTCTTCTGCCTCCTCATCCTGTACCTCATCTTTTTCATCCTGTAGTTGTGGTTCTTGTTCTGATTCACCTCCTTGTTTCTCCTCGGCGCATTTAGGAGTTTCTTCATATACATCTTTGCTTCGGGTCTTTTCAGAATCCGATCCCTTATCTTCCGAGGAGGTATCCGGCGGCGGCGGCGACGACGACGACGACGACGATGACGACTCGGGATCCGTCGGCAGTTGAGGTGGGGTAACCCTTGTTATTTCAACATCCTTACTTCTCACGACGTCGCCCACCCCGTTCTCTCGTACTGTGTGGCTGGACCGCTTAGAAACAACCTGCATACCACCAGATGTGTGTAATCCAACAAGTTGGGCAACAAGCAAGGGACATTCCCTGCAAAGCTTGTCGAACGCCTCACTTAGCGAATCCACAGGATCATTGCGATGCCGAACGAGCGGGTTTTTCAAGATGGTGTTTAGGAAGGTCACATCCACACCACCCTGAAGGAGTAATCGACCAAATATATCTTCCTCCACCTTCTTTCCAAGCCACACCACACGATCGGCAAGACCTTCCACTGGTGAGGAGGAAGCGTAAAATCCATTGTCGAGTCCATCAGGTTGATGTGCGAGGGCAAGGTCTTGCCAAACCGCCGAAAGACCGTTACGCAACGAGCCCACAGCTGCCATGGTGGGGACCTCTGAGCCAATAACAAACTGTTGAAAATCTTCCCACGTCATGATTTCCCCATCCCATGCGACGGTAAACCAATAAATGCGCGGTCCCGTGTAGATACGGGAGCGAAGATACGGGTAAAAACCGTTGATGACATAGAGTCCCTCTCTCTCAAGATAAGCAATGTAGAGTGAGGGCGAAAGGCAGACTTTCTTCGGCGATGCGTCCCAATCGGCAAGAAGTTGCAGTACGCCAATCCGCTCCACCGCCTGTGCGGCGTTTATGACGAGATGAAGACGAATTGCCGTTGCCCATGAAATACCAAAGTTATGTTCAAATTCCACCATTTCATGCGTCTTCAAGGGGAGCCTATCCACGTCACGTGTCATCGCATTGCGATACAAGGCGTTGTACTGCTGATCCACGAGTTGTCGTTCAATGACTTCTTCCATGGGTATACTTCCCGAGTCAATTACAGCCACCCGATGATCATCCAGCGCACGGGGGATCCACTCGAGTACCTCTTCTGTGGCAGCATGGGGCTTCACCCAGAGAAAAGCATAACTCATCTTGAGCCCACGTAGCAGTCGCATCGTGAGCGCTTTGAGACGGCGCACCACCTCACTACTCTGTTGGTGTCGCGAGAGGATGCTCCGACTGTACTCCTCATCCCGAGTCAATGGGGTATCCCGTATGTACGGGATTAACATGGACAACGGGGCACCTTCGAGAAGTAAGTGCTGCGTAAATGGATCCTCAGCGATTGGAACGGAGAGCCACATTTCGCGATCCGCAATGCCTTCAAGTGGACCTTGCGAAACGTGTATCGCACCTGTGGCACGTGAGACAGGTTGTAGCTGAAGTTTATGGTTTTTCCATTCATCTGCAAAAAGGCGTTGCAAACTCCCTTTCGACGCCACACTCGGGTCAGGATCGCCAATAACAACATCACAAAAATCACGCCATGTCCATTCCGTCTCGCGCCACTCTACTTCAAAAACATGGACGTGACTACCAGGTCGGGCGTGGGTGGTCCGCAGAAAGGGGACAAAACCATTTACCACAAATACATCATGTGCCGACAGGTACGCCACGTGAAAATGATGCTCCAAACGCTTCACCTTCATTGAAGAATCCCACGCATCGAGGAGTTGAACCGGGGTGAGTGAAAGTACTTCCATGGCTGCGTCCGCGCCAAGCAATCGATCTCCTGCGACGCAGTCATCCCATGTTATACTAAATGCTCTAGTGAATGCTTTCTTCACCTCCATAGGAACATCTGGTCCCGCTGCGGCATTTGACTCCAATTCCTTAAATGAAGTGCCATGTAAAAATTGCTCCACCACGCGGCAACTCCGCAGCGTACCGTCCCGGACAACGCGGGCACCAACAGCGGCGAGAGCGAGACGCACCGCATTTGCTGCCTGGTCTGTCGCAGCAAAAGGGCGAAGAACGACCACCGCCCGGTTCATAGGAACCTCATTGTACAGAGCAAGGGTCTGTTGCTCCGCCTCACGCATCACCTCCACAAAGTCCGATGTTTGCATATTCTCTAGAAGGTCAAAAACACGTCCCGCCTTACGTTCACCATTGCTGAGGAGAACCTCTGGGTTTGGTGCCCAACGATAGAGAAGGGCACCTGAAAGGCCACGCTCAGTGAGGCGCAACGCCAGTGGGTCATGTAGGGGTGAGATGCCCAGCCATATTTGTCGCTCCAGTACAGCTTCGAGAGGTCCAGCGGAGGCGTGTACACCGTTATTTGTTGTGGTCGGTGATTGGGTCAAACCGAGATCGTGCCAGCGATCACGAATGAGACCACGTAAACTATCTGCTGCCGCTGCGTTCGGGTTTGTTGAACCAATAATATCTTCACGAAAAGCACGCCAGGTGAGTGTCGCCTCAGGCCACGCGACGACATAGCACATGACAGACGCCTCAGGGGCACTGTAACTGTCATAAATATAAGGGTAGAAACCGTTGATGATGAATACACCTTTTTCCGCAAAGTGGCCCACATAGGCGCCACTAGTGAGTCGAATGGTCTTTGTACAGGCGTTCCAAAGATCGTAGAGTTCATTAGAGGAGATCTCACCGAGTATACGAAGAGCCGTTTTCGCGTTCCAGACTCTTCCGCTAGATAATGCTTCACTCCATGTTACACCAAATGCTTCTTTAAAGAGGGATTGACTCTTCGCACAAACTTCAATGGTCTTGGGAGCTATTCGAGTGGCGTAGCGGGAGATGGTTCCGTAATGCTGATCCATCACTTTCTGCCTCGCAATATCGCTTCCAACCACAACACGCTGGACCACAATTTGCATCCCTGAAACTTGCATTAGTCGTTCCTCCACAAGAGCTCGCGTATTGGCTGTATTTGCGTGTGGTTTTATAAAAACAAGTGCCCGATTTCGCTTCTCCTCTGCATCCTCGTCATTGAGGACAATTGTCCAGTCAGCTGTTGCCTGTAGCGCGATGCCGGATTCTCCCAGTGAAGAGGGATGATGTCGATTTGCCTCATCCTGCACCGCGTACAGGATAGCCGCCTTCTGTAAGGCTTCACTGCTATGTATATTCTCCATTAACTCAAATACCGGTCTAGTCTCCCCTCCGAGGGAGAGTGTGGGGTTCTGCACGAGTTTAGAGACAAAATCCATAGATAGCCCTTCCTGCAACATGAGACGCCCAAACTCATCCTCGTTGGGGCGTCGGTGCAGCCAAACAAGTCGCTGTGACAGGGCCTCGATTGGGCCGCTAGCACTGTCAAAGCCGTTACACATCAAGCTTGGTCGCTCAGCAAAACCATAGGCCTCCCAATTTTCGCACATCAAATGGCGCAACGAGAGTGGCTGCGCCTCGTTGGGATCCGCCGCACCGAGGATGTCGAGGCGGAAGGAGTTCCACGTGAACTTTTGCTCCGGCCAGGAAACAATGAAGAGACACGTTTGCGCATCTGGTGCGGTGAAATCCTTTAGCACGTGTGGATAAAACCCATTAACGACGTAGACATCATTCTCCGTAAAGTAAGTTACATAGAATCCGAACTCGAGCCGTACGTGGGACTTGGCGGCGCACCATCGCTGATGCAGCTCCAACGCCGTGATGTCGCCAAGGACGATCATCGCATCCCCGGGCGTCAAGACGCGGTGCTCCGCGACCACCGTCTCCCATGACTCCCCAAAGGCAGCGAAGAAGATCTCCGTCGACCTCTCCGACGCGAAGGAGGCGAGATCGCTTGTGGGGCCGGTGGCAACGAGGGCGGCAGAGCCGTAGTGGCGCTCGACATACGCCCCACGGCGCACCTCTGGACCGTTAAGAAGGAGCACATCGTCCACACGAACACCAAACGTGTCAAAGTGATCACGCATCGCATCAAGGAACCGCGTCCGACAGGCATGCGGCTTCACCAGAACTATGGATTGGTTCATTTGCAAATTTATTCACACACACTAACAACTAGTAGTTATTAACGTAAAGGTATAACGACCAAGTATAATTAAAAAAAAAAAAAGAGAAACAAAAAAATAATAATAATAATAAACAATTTTATTTTTTTTGTGTGTAGCCTCATCATGTGTCTGCGAATAAATAGATATTCATACATGTGTCCTATGTACGTTATTGGTATATATATATATATATAAACACTTGCCAACCTGGTAAGAATTAAGAAGGCGTCAGCAGACGAGGGAATAGGTTAGGTGAAAGGTGTACCTAGCAGCATAACAGCAACAACAACAACAAAAAGAGGTGCATCTATAACGGTGTCTACACGCGTCTCCTCTCATCTGCCTCAAGGATAAGTGAAGAAGACAACGAGAAAAGGAGCATAAACACACAACGAAAAATAAAAATAGGAGGGAAAAAAGTATATAAATGTATGTAATGTGCCTCTAAGGGGAGAAAGTGGGGGGGGGGAAAGAAGAAGTGTACGCAAATATATAAAAATAAATGCATAAAAGTATAGATCTTCTTGTCTGTCTGTCCTTTTTCTTTTCTTTTCTTTTTGGGTTTTGTTGGTTTCCCTATTTACTTGTTGCTGTTGTTGTTCGAGTCCACGTGTTGTTTGTTTGTTGTTTTTTCTTTCTTTCTTTTTCTTTCTTTTTTTTTTTTTACTGGAAGCATATACAAACCACACACAGAGTGGTGTGGGGAAACACACTTCATGCAAGTGTAGCATAGAGCGGCGACGCGTGCACCTTCTCGGCCTTGGCGTTCATCAGAGACACTGCATAGCGACTTCGAAATCGCGGAACAGAGCGGTCATGTTGGGTGGGATGACTGTCATGACATTTTTTAGCTGAATCAGGTAGTTTGCAATCTGTGTTGGCTGGGCCGTCATGTGCACGAGGTGCCGCATCGCCTCGAGCTGCTCCGCGGTGAGGTGTTCGGCGAGTTCATTCTCGAGCAACAGGCGGAGCACCATGTCGATGTCGTGGCTGTGGTAAACGAGTCGTCCCCCGCGCGCCTCGTCCTCGTCGTCGCCGTCGGTGAGGGGAATCGTACGCCCCGCGTTGCGGTCGACAAACATACCAAAGTCCACCATTTCCTCCCAATGCACGGGAACGAGAAAGGCGGAGGTCCCCGCCGCGGGAGAGCGCGGCATGGCGAGAAAGACACAATTGAGGCCGCGCAGCCCCCCGTGCACGGTGCGCCTCGCCACGAGGTCGGACAGCACGCGCAGCATCAGCCGCACACACGTCGCGAACGCGTCGGCGCCGAGCGGCACATGCGAAAGCGGAACGGCCCCAAAACCCGCGGGGAGCGTCACCGCCGTCACGCCGCCGGCATCAAAAGCGCAGCCCGTCACTTTGGCGTGCGGCGCGGCGAGATGCATTCCCCAAAATGCGCGGCGCGCCTCATTCGCCCCCCGCCGCGCCGCCCGCACGCCCCAATGGTAGAGCAACACCACCGACCCCGGGAGCGCCGCGTCGGTCGCCTCGTACACGTCGGCGGAGGTGTAATACCGCCCCACGCAAAGACGGCGGCCGTCCAGCTCAATCACGGCGCCGGGGCGGAGAAGCGGCGGCGGGCCGCGCACAGACACCACACCGCCCTCCTCCACCGCCGCCTCCAGGTTGGACTCAACAAGAGCGGCGATGCGGTCCAACCGAATGGACGCGCTTTGGACGCCGTACGCCTGACACGGAATAGGCGCCGCATGCCGCAGCGTCCGACGCGGCGGAAGCCCAACGAAGAGTTGCTTTGTCGTGCGAAGCTCCGATGGGCGAATGGTGGGAAAGCGCCACGCCTCCTCCCCGCAGAGCGTCACACATGTCGGGCGAGCCTCTTCCTCACTCCCGTTTTCCATTGGAGCCGTTTGCGCAAGATGCGGTGCCACGCCTCGCGGCTCGGGGAGTTGCGTGCGTGGATTCAATCCGCTGTCTCGGGGAATGAGAAAACTCGACACTCGACGTCCCGAGGCGTCGCCAGGCACAGACGCGCGAGGGCGGGGCGCCGAGGCCGTCGTGCTGTGATCGGCCGACGAGGCGGAAACCGTCACATCGGCGCTCGACGAGACGCGTTTGGGGGTGTCGGAGTCCCCGAAAGGGATCTCCGCGCTGAGACGGACCCCCGACTGCCGCGTCGCCGCCCCGCCGCGCTCCACCCGACGCAACTCGTGCTGCACATCCATCTCGAGGATCTGATAGAGCACACAAAGCTCACGCCCGAAGCGGTCGCGGAGGGGGTACTTGGAGTAGAACTCCACGTTTGGGTCCCGCGAGGAGAGTTGGGAGGGGGCGTCGCGCTCGTGAAGGTACGCCGAGACGGTCATTCGACGCACATGCGTGCGGTCATGGCCATACACCGCCTCAAAGGGAGAGTGCATCACTTTGGTAGGGTAACTCTTCTTTCCTGTTACTGTTGCTGTTGTTGTTGTTCTCTTTAGGTGGTGTGTGTGATGCTGTCGTTGTTTTTTGAACCCCTGCAGCACTCTATGCGTTCAAAAGGCAAAAAACCTCTGGGAAAAAAAGAGAAAAAAAAATCCACACATAGATATACATTTATATATATATATATATATATATATCAGGAGCACAAGTCATACACCATGCTATAACAAATAAATTACATGAATTTAGCACGGCAATGCACATAGGCACATACACATACTTTATTCAAATAATTATTTTACATACTTTGAATTCCCTTCTTTTCTTTTTTTTTTCTTCTTGAATATACGTACGAAGCCACGAACCAAGGAAACGCACATACCCATACAACACACAAACAACAAACAAATAGGTGGAATCGTACAACACCATTCAAACAAAAAGAAAAAATCGATACAAAAAAAACACAAATGCACACCAACAACATGACACACACTGCCATAAAAAAAAAAAAAGAAAAAAAAAAGCGATCCCAAATGTTGGCACTCTCTTTCGTGTTCCTTCCTTTTTTTTTTTTCTCTTTCTTTTCTTGCCTTCTGTTATCTGCCTCCCCTCGCCTGTCACTACCCTGGTGGGGGGGCACTTCGCCGAATAATGGTTGCACGAATGAGTTCGCGGCATTCCGGGTACGACAGCGTCCCCTCCATGTTGCGTTCATCGGATATGGTGTGCTCCGGCGCGGTGGTTTCGCCTCCGCTGAAGTCCGTTGCCGCATCGTTTGCTCGAAGCGCCTCCGTCATCGCGGCGGATGCCCCGAGTGGGGCGATCCGACGCACCGCTTTGGCGTCCCAAAGGGATTCATTTGTGCCCGTCGGGTCCTGTCCGCCCCCGCGCACCGTCATGAGATGTGCGGTCATCGCGCACAGCAAACACAACGCGTCGGCGGGCGACACGACGACGTGCGCGAACCCGACGGCGTGCCGCTCCGTTTGCGGCGCGGCGTGCCACTTCCCGCGTCCGCGCAGCCGCGATGGGGGCGGCGCGAAGAGCAGCGCGGCGGTGCGGAGGAGGCGGAGCATGCGCGGCAATCGCGCCGGGCCAGCGGCGAGCGCGGCGCGGTGCGGCAACGTGGACGCGCGCAGGACGAGCACGAGGTGCCGCACGTAGCGCGCCATGCCCGCGGCGAGCGTGACGGTGTCGATGAGCGCCGCCGCGTCCGTCGCGCCCCACACGTCGAGGAGGTGGCGCCGGTTCACCACGCTCGAGCCGTGCGCGTCGCCCGACTGCAGCACCGCGGGGCTCTCCATCGTGAGCGCCGACATGTGCGTGGAGAGGGCGAAACCCGCCCGCACGTGCTCCGGCAGCGCGGCGGCGTAGTGCGCGGCCTCGCAGAACGCGACGAGGCGCAGCGCGGGCACCCGCCGCACCCCCCCGCCCGTCCGCACCAACCCGAAGGAGAGGACGTCCGACACGGCCGACAGCACCTCCGGCGCGGCGGCGGAGAGGCCGAGGAGAATGACGACCGTCGCGCGCTCCTCCCCGACGCCGGTGGTGGCGCGCACGAAGAAGGCACAAAGCGCCTCCCGACGCGTGGAGGGGGAGAGGCGGTACTCGAGATACGTCGGGCCCTTCGGCATCGACGTCACGCTGCTCGCGCAGGGGCCGTCATGCAGCACGAGGAGGTGCGTTCCGCGAATGCAGCAGCACATACACACCAACGCATACAGTTGGCGGCACTCGCACAGCACGGGGTGGTGCGTGGCGGGCCACTGACCAGAGAGGGGGTCAGGGAAACACTGAATAATCGACAAGTCACTGGACATACCCAACAGAAACAAACACACACAAAAACTGCACTACACACACGGGGAAGAGGGGAAAATAAAATAAAAAAGAAGAAGTAAATGCATAAATAACATCGTTATATAAAACATCAAAAAGAGGAATTGTCTGTGAAAAATAGAAAAAAACATATCACATTATTTTTTTCGTATTTTTTTTGTTTTTTTCTCATTGCTTTTTTTCTTTTTTCTTTTTTTCAAAGCAAAAATTGCATTTTTCTCTTAATGCAATTGTGAGTGGAATGGAGTGAATAACTAGTGGAACCAATTATATATATATATATATATATATATATATATATATATATACAACAAGAGAAAGAAAAAAAAACACTTTCTACCAACAATCACTGCAATTGAAATACACATCTGGAAACACACACGCCTTCTTCTCCTTCTCCCCAAAAAAACTAATCCCTCTCTCTCTCTCTAATAGTAAGAGCTGTTCTCTTTTTTTTCTCCCTCGAGTTCCTTTGTTTATTGATGCTCTTGTAGATGCCTCACACTGCACCCTATCTTCATTTTTCATGAAGTTTCTTTCTTCTCTTTTCTAAGTTTTCCTCAACGTTTTGTTTCCCCCCCCCCCCTTCTTTCTATATATATATATATATATATATAATTTTCTTTTGTCTGTTTGTTTTCCTTTTCATATCTCTTTGCGAGTGCCATAGTCGTTGTTTTTGTACACACACACAAACACTTTTCTTTTGATACCATGCCTTCTCAATGGTTGGGTGTGGCCTAAAGTTCGTCTGCCAATTCTATCTTTTCCTCCTCTTCATTATTGTTCATACTGTTGTCGACGCCGTTTGGTGGGGGCAGACGACTTCTGTGTCTGTGCCGCTGCCTTTGCCCGTCGCCTTCCTCCTTCTCCTCCGGGGAGGACCACTCCGCCATTTCCGCCATTTCCGCCATTTCCGCCATTTCGTCTCTTTCCGCCTTTTCCTCCTCTTTCTTCGTCTCCTCAATAGCGTAGAGGGCGCGGTTCGGGTCCTCATGTCGGTGGTGATGTCGACGGCGGCGTTTCTTTCGTCGGTGCCGTCTGCCCGAGGCGGCGCTCGGCTCCTCCGGCAGCTCCCCGCCCTCATCCATGTCGGCCAACGAGACCTCACTCTCGGTGGGAAACAAATCCCGCATGTCATCGGCCCCAATGTGCGCGTGCCAGTGATCCCCGCGCAGCCGCAACACCTCGGGGAGGGCGGCGGCGTCCATTTCGGGTTCACGTTCCGCCGAAATGTTTGGCGGCGGCACAGGGGACGGCCCATCGCGGCGCGACGCAAACGCGGACTGCTCCATCTCCGAGCCGCCCTCCCCGAAGTACGCCTGCAGCTGCTTGAACGCCTGCTCCCGCACGCGGTCGTCGAAGCGGCGCCACATCTCATCCACCTGGGCCCTGTAGTCCTCCTCCGTCATGAGGGCGTAGGTGCGCACAATGCGGACCGTCTCCCCGCGCAGAATCGCCGCCCGCGCCTCCGTTAGAATCGAACGCCGCGCATTGGTGTGAATGCGAAGCGCCATTTTATCGGTCGGGCACGTGAAGCTTCGCCCCTCCCATGGAACATTGGACTCGGAGAGGAGCATCACCGCGGGATCGAAGGAGTTGTACACCAACGTCGCACAGCCGGCGAGGGAGATGAGCATATTCACACACGCCGCCGCAAAAGCCCACTCAATCGGGGTGCCAAAAATATTGTAGTTGTCGTACTCGGACTCTAAAAGGGCGGTGAGGTTTTGCGTACGCAGTTCACCCTCGCAGCCGCGAATCGCGCCGTCGTAGTATGTGCGTGTGGGCCGCATCACCCAAACCACCACCGCAAGCGTAATGCAATACACATAGGTTAAGGTCACCAAGATGTGATAGAGGGGAATATGCACACCTAGTATACGCATGTGACGATTCCCAGAGGTGTAGTTCGCCATGCTCACCGCATTGTTCACAATGACGAGGAATTCAATAATAAGAATGGCCAACACGCACTGAGCCATGGCCATCAAAGGGACCTCCACTGAACCGCGCGTGACGGTCACATCGCCTTTAATCCCACCCGCACTGATCCAACCCGTGTAGTTACACTCCTGCATGACGACAAAAATGGAATTGCTTAGCGTAAAGGTGGATTCAGTGAAGTAACCGGGAATACTGCTCTCGAGACGAATGTAAAACTCGGTCATAATGACAACAAAACTTAGAACATGAACCGCCGTGGTCAAATTGTAAAGACCTTTAAATAGGCGCTCCACGCTTTTTCGTGGATATGACGGAGTAGGGACTACAAAAAACATTTTTTTTTTGGTCTCAATACACACTAATTTTCTTGTGGTTTAAAAATAATGATTTATCTCTAGTTTTTCTTTCTATTATTCACTTGTTTCTTGCTGTTAAAGGCTTTTTGTTTCGCAGTTTCCACTTGTGAGTTATCTCCACTTTTTCAAAGACCTCCCCTTTCGCCTTATACACGATTTAAAGAGAATATATATATATATATATATATATATATATATATATATATATATATATATATATATATATATATATATGTTATTTTATACCAAAGGAGACTTCCTTTTTTCTTCTGCCTTTCCGCTTTTGATGATTCTCCAACTTCCTTAACCCTTCGTTGCGCTCGTGTATGTGTGGTGGCGCTGATTGAAAGAGAGAACAGAAAAAAAAAAGGGGGGGGATAAGATCAACAACAGTAAACAAAAAAAGAAGAAAGGAGGTGAGAAAAAAACAAAAACAAAAAACGAAAAGAATGCACACGAAAATAATAATAATAATTTCACATGTCTCGTATGAATGAGAGCAAATAGTAATAAACAAACAAAAAAAAAACTTTTAATTCGCAAAAGCTTCGCCGTGCCTTTTTCCACGCCCAATAAACGTGGAAAGCCAAAAAATAAAAAAAATAAAAGATCACGTCCAAGTAAAAAACCAAAACACAGAGTTCTTTTTTCTAGCTCTGTCCGTTTCACTTCCTCTTCTCGTTCCTCTTTTCTTTTTATTTTGTGTGTGTTACTTTCTCCGCCTTTGTTTAGAGATACGCCAGGAGGATCCCGTTTCCCATGCGCGCAGCATCGGATTCAGCCGTTCCGCCCGCTGTTCCCGCGTGAGTTTCCCCGGTTTCGGCCGTGCGTAGAAGGCGGGGGCCAACTCCACGAGCCACTGCGGCTCAATCGCCAGCAGCTCGCGCATGTACTCCCTGTTGGTGAGTTGCAGTTCATCATACAAGAGGTACTTTGGCGGCGCATCGCGCAGACACGAGGACGGGTGCACATACACCTCCCGCCGGTCCGCGAGCGTGGCGTACGCGATGTCGGTAATGCGGCGCGCGGCGTTAAAGAAGTAACCGGCCGTCAACGCGCGGCGCACCGCAAGAAGGTCGTCGTCGCCGTGCCGCGGAATGGAGGCGTGGCGCTGTCGCAGCATGTCGCTCAGCTGCTCGCGCGTGTCGCGGGCCTCGAGGAGCATGCGGTGCTTCAAGAAGTTCGCCTTACACCACTGCTCGGAGAGTCCATTAGCGACCCACGCATCGTACACCGCGAGGAGTGTGATTTGGTCGCCCTCCGGTTGGTGGAATTGACGTTTGGCCGCGTCCGCCGCCTCGTGTTCGTCGCGGGGGCGGTAAAAGACGCCGCGCTTTTGCACCGCGAGCATCGAGACGATCGTCAGCACCGGCTCACAGCAGCCAAAGTCCATCGCGGTGAGGAGCGTCTTACTCTGAGAGGGGTCAATCGGGAGCTGCGCCATGCGCCCCCCGAGCGGAGTGAGGAGGCCGTCATCGTCGAGTGCCTCGAGGTAACGCAACTTCTGCAGCGCCAACACGAGCGTGGCCTGCGGCGGCGGGTCCATGAGGTCGAGCGCGAAGAGATCATGAATGCCCATCGCCTTGAGTTGCAGCACCACATGGAAAAGGTTGGCTCGTTGTATATCAGGGACCGTGGCGGGGTCCATCTCGTGACGGAATTGTACCTCCGTATACATGCGAAAACATTTGCCCGGACCAATACGACCCGCTCGACCCGCACGCTGTTGCCCCTGCGCCTGGGAAATAGGCACCACCCGAAGCTGTTCCATTCCTGAACGGGGGTCAAATATATTCTGCTTGCAGAAACCACTGTCCACGACGAAGTTAAGGTTACCAATGGTGATGGATGTCTCGGCCACATTGGTGGCGAGCACCACTTTACGACTACGTGGCGGTGTGGGTTCAAACACGCGCGCCTGCACCTCCTGTGGTAAGGTGGCCGTGAGGGGCAGAACAAGCATATCCGGTACCGGGGTCGACGCACTCACCTCGCGTAGGCGTTCCATCCATCGAAACAATCGTTCCCCGCCGAGCTCAATCTCTTCCTGACCCGTTAAGAAGACGAGGACATCACCCGGTGGTTCCTCGAGGTGAATTTTCATCACCGTACGTATCGCATCCTCCAGGTAGTCGGAGGAGGGTTCCGCCAGAAAGTGTACATCGACAGGAAACGTGCGTCCCTCAATGTAAAACACATCCGACACGTTAAAGTAGGAGCAGAACTTTTCCTTCTCCAAGGTGGCAGAGGTGACGATGACCTTCAGTCCTGGTCGCTTATGCGTCGCGTTGCGCACAATTGCGAAGAGAAGATCCGTATTCACCGACCGCTCATGTGCCTCGTCGAGGATGATCACACTGTAGCGCTGAAACGTGTCATCGAGAAGCGCCTCCCGCAAAAGCATACCATCCGTCATGTACTTAATCCGCGTCAACGAGGACGTGACGTCGCGAAACCGCACCGTGTAGCCAACCTCCTCCCCGAGACGACATCCGTACTCATCGGCGACACGAATGGCGAGGGTTTCGGCCGCCACCCGTCGCGGCTGCGTGCAGCAAATGACTCCCCGTGCACCATAGCCGTGTTCGGCGAGGTATTGCGGGATTTGAGTCGTCTTCCCACTTCCCGTCTCACCTACGAGGACGGTCACGGGGTGCGCATCCACGTGCTGCACCAAACGATCGCGACAGGCGTAGATGGGCAGCGCGCGGCGTTGGGCCGCCATGTCCTCGCCCGACCCCTCGCCCTCCGCCCGTCGACTCGGACGGCCGCCGAGACTTTGGCGCAACCACGGCGGAAGTTCCCGCGCCGCGCGATACCCCCGTTCCGCCGGCGCCTCGTTGAAGTCCCGCGCGAGGAGCGCGTTGTCCGCCTCGGCGCGTCGGCGTGGCGAGGCGCTCTCCTCCTCCTCCGGCCGCGCGTCGGCGGGGGGCGGCGCGTGGCGGCGCTCGCGGGCGCGGAGAATGTGTCGGTCTCTGTTCCGCTCCTGCTGCGCGAGGGCGGCGCGCCGCATGCTGTTCGTCTCCGTCTCCTCCGCGCTCGTCTGGCGCTGCGCGAGGCGGGCGAGGATGGCCTCCCGCTGCGCCGGCGTGCTCGCGCGCATGAGCTGCTCCGACGGGAGGGCCGCGCGGTAGTTGACGGGGCGCTGCCGCACCAGCCCGCGCAGAAAGGACGGCTCCGCCTCGTTGAGCTCGACCAGCGCCGCGTCCTCCTCATCGGTGCGGAGGGAGAGGAGGGCGGACTCGTCGACCAGTCCGCTCCGCACCAACTGCGCGAGCTGCATCTTCTCCTCCGCCCGCACCCGAAGCGCGCCGTCCGCGTCGGGGGATTCGCCCGCCGCCTCGTCCTTCGCCGCCCGCCGCTCCCGCTCGGCCAACGCCAACGCCCCATTCGCGCAGGCGGCGCGCCAACGCACGCCATGGAGGTGCGACTGCAGAAAGTGCACCAACGCGCGCAGGTGGGCGAGCGGGACGGGCGGTTCCTGCGCGTTGGACGCGGCGCCCCCATTCACCGCCGCGTCGAGGGCGGAGAGGAGCGCCGTCGCATCCCCGCGGCGCGCCGAAAAGAGGGAGAGGAGATCCTCCACATCGTCGTAGTACGCCTCCGCCTGCGATTCGTTCTCGGGGCGGCCGAGCATGTGTTCTAACTGGCGGTACAACTCATCCTTGCAGTAAATCAACTGCAACGCCTCTATCATGGAAAGCACCTCATCGGATTCCGTGTCATTCGACATCGCCTGGAAATTCCTCTCTTTGCGTTCGGGATGCGTATGTGTGCGTGTGTATATCTTCTTCGCAATTAAGAAAGAATGAACAACAACCGTCACAGAGCAACAACAGCAGAAAAGGCAACTAATAATAGTAAAGTAACGCACAATGAAAGAAAAGGATAGGAATGGACGATTCTTACCTTCCTCCTCTCCTTGTACACTATAGAATATTGTTAACCCACACACACGCATTTACAAAAAATAAAAATAAAAAGGTCAATAGCATTATGAGAACATTACTATTCCTGAAAGGAAAGAAAGAAAAATAAAAAATGCCAACAAAAAAAAAAAATGGGGGGGGGGGGCGAAAACTGCAAACAAACCACACAGAAAGAGTGAGTGAACACCACACACACACACACACACAAACGGAATGAAAAGAATAACGTTCGTCAACAATCCCTACCCCAAGCACATCAACCCTATCTAATCATCAAAGCAATCTCTACAAAAAGAAAAAAAAAAGAGAAAAAGGAGGAAAGAGGAAAACATTCACTATTGCGCATTCTCATCCATTTCAAAAATAAATTTTCAATCACATATAGTCAAAGAGATTAAAAGGAAATAATTGGGGGGGAGGGGGAGGGGTAAAAGAACAAAAAAAAATGCTTACGAACGGAAAATCGAGAACTGTCTTCTCTCGAAAGGAGAGAGGGGGGACGGGTGGGTGGATTTTCTTAAAGCTGTTTTCTAACAAAAAGAGTCAATGACATTCAAGTCCGGGAAAAACAAAAAAAAAGAAGAATATTTATACATACATTCTTTCAAATAAATATTTGTATGACATCATTCTCTTCGCAAAATTACAACGAAAACAAAACAGGAAAAATGTGGCATACAGGTCGAGAGAGGCAGTGCGCTCAAAAGCAAAACGAATGAACAACAACACAAATTTTTTTTCGTTTTTTTTTTTTTTTGCGAGCAAAACAAAAAAATAATATATATATAAATATATACTGGAAGGTGTTCATAACTACATCAATCAAAAGGACGTTCAGCATCAAACGTACTCTTTATGATTCAGAACAAAAACTAATACAAGAAAAAAAGGGTTCTTTGTATTCAGAATATATATATATATATATATATATATAAATTCGTTTAAATGTATATATACATAACAAATACCCAATCACTGCGTGAATAGCTTTGGCTTTATGCGTTCGTAACAGTAAAAAGGAAAAAAAAAAAAACTCTGCGGAAAGAAAAATAAAGAGGGAAAAAAGAAAATAAAGGGAAATGGTTTCCCTCTGTCCATTTAAGTTGGCGGTGAAAATCCAAGAATGCATTGTACACATTTCATTCAACGCTACCGCTACTCAAACAATTTGTTCATCTTTTTTTTTTTTGTGTGTGTGTGTCCGTTCACTCTCTTTTTCACCATAATAGAAAAAAAAAAGTATGAGCAAATGTCAAATTCCTCTTTTTTCTTTTTTGAAGTGCCGTTATGAAAGTGTCTTGAGAGGAAGAGAACAGGCAAAAAGAAAAAAAGAAAAAAAGAACAATAATATTTTAATGCCTCTTTTATTTCTTTTTTCTGTTGGCTTTATGTTTCTTTTGGAGAGTTGATTGGACCGTCTTGCTTCACTTTTTTTTTTTGTTCGCCCTCCGTTACACTTTTGCTCGTTTTTTCTCTCTCTTTTTTTTTACTTTTATATCTATATATATATATATATTGCTTTTTGCACTATCCTCTGTTATCTTTTTTTTTTTTGTTATATTCTACACTGATCCAAGAAGAAGACAAAAAAAAAAAAGAGAGGGGGGGAAGTAAGCTACGTTAATAATTTCCTTTAAATCATAATCTCAGCATCATTTTTCATTCTATCTTTTTTATGTTGCCGGCGATTTCGATCGGTGATATTTATTATCAATTATTTACTTCTGATCCTTTCAAATCCGATCTCCCGGTATTTTTCTGTTTGTTTGTTTGCTTTTCCTCTCTCTTTTCTTCAGTTTGTTACCTTTTCTTGAACCGCCTTTTTTGTTTGTTCGCTTTCTATATTGACATCTCTAAGATAAGTGTACATTTATATATTTATATGTACATATACACATACCTGCTGTTCTTCCATTTCACCCCCTCCATCTTTGTTCTTGGCGTGCAAGAGTGTGGATTATGATTATATACTTGGCTGATATATATATATATATATATATATATATATATATATTTCATCTTCATCCTTTCCTTCTGCTTCTCTTCGAAAAGAACAACAAGCAAAAAAAAAGAGATGGCAGCATTTTCTCATTCTTCTTTTTTTCTTCCTTCTTTTTTTTTTTTCTTTTGACATGGAAAGTGTGATTCGATCTACTTTTTTTTCATTTTTCGTTGCTGCTGTTGTTGCTGGATGGTTTTGTCTTCATGTGGAAGTGTCTCCGTGTCTTACGAAACGTCATTTCCCACAAACATTGTCTTCACATCACGATTTCGCCGCGTTGCATGGCCGTTTGTTCCGTTAGGGTCCTCATCCGGATCGGGTCCCTTCATCAGTTGCAGTTTCTTCTTCCCCATCGGACCCTTTGACTTTTCCATCTTCACAAATCCGTAGGGACTGTGTCCCTCGTTGTTGAGGTCACCAATCTCAATGAGTTTATCCATGTCAACTTTCCAGGTCATGCCAAAGACGGAGTACTCCGATTCCCACAACAGCACCTCTTCTGTATCGGGATTGTATCCCCCAATGAGGGCCACGCTGCGGCCCCAGTCGGGCACATCGTGCGCCTTGGCTGTGTCGTAGTTGAGGAGCAACACAGAGTTGTTCCCCTCCCGCTTCGATGCATCTTTTAGGATGATGTCGAGATCATCAAGGTCGATGTCGTCAAGGAGCTCTACATGAATGCTCTCCTCATTCCCCGCCCCACCGCTCGCTCCGGTCGCCTGCTTGAGAAGATTCGCCTTGCCCCCTTTGCTCGTGTTACGTGACTCCAGGAACATGCGGCAGACCTGTGCGAGAAAGCGAGCATCGATCTGTTTGTTAATCACCGAAAGTGAGACATCCACATCACGCCACGCAAAGGCTTGACTGCCACGCCGGCGCTGATCATCCATGGTCTTGAGGTACGCCTCATAAAAAATCTCCTCCGGGGAGTAGAAGAAGCCCAACTGCGCAAAGGCTAAAGAGAGGGCATGAAAATGTGGTGATGGGTTCACGTGAAAAATGTTTTGTACAGGTAATACATGCAGCGAAAAGTCGCGTAGATACTCCATTGGAAATTTTGGTGAAGCCTCGTCCTCTGTCGTTGCGTGGTGTGTCAAAGCAATGCACCCATAACGTCGGTGTTTGGGTTCCGTGTCTTGCATTGCCTTATAGAGGGTATCCAGTTGCACGGGCCAGGAACGGAAGTAACTGTTCGGGTCAGTGTCTGTTACAGTGACACTTCCCATCTCTTTATTGTATCCAACAATCATACCCATACAACCAAAGGGCTGAGCGGCACCGAATACTTCAATGCTTTCTGCACCAAAGAGGATTATGAGAACTTTATTCTTATCGGACAAGCAATCGACGATCATTTGTGTAAACTCTTCCAGTGACAAACGTGGTTTACCCTCTTTTGTCTGATCACAGTGATGAACACGCACCGTACACGGGATTTTTGCGCGTCTCATATAGGTAAAAATACTCACTCCTAATGCCTCTACTGTGAAGTAGCGCAGCATTAATGAGGAGATTTCATACGGGAGTGTTAAAATAACATCCTCAAAGGTGGTTTTAACACCAAGTTTGCATAATGCAAGCGCAATCATTGTTGGGGCCAGGGGTAACAATGGGAAACGGAATGATTTAACAACATCAACAGATGCCACAGGTAGATTCTCCTGTTCTTGCAATAATTCGAGTCGATTCTGTACAGTGGACGCAATGCGGCGCGGGGCTCCAACAAGGGAAGGATCCGTGACAAAGGAGCCAAGTACTTGTGATCCACCACATGTACTGCTTTCACTGGATTTATTCCGTGAGGCCGCCTCCCGTGATTTAGAAAACATAATATAACCATTGGATGTCATAGCCTTGTGGAGACGATCCAGAGGGCATGTCCAGGTCTGCGAAAACATTTTTTGATTAGCATCAATGAGGAGAGCCATCTGCGTCTCCTGATCATACCCAGCGAGGAGGCACCACTGTGGAACAGTGGTGATGTTAAGCACATTGTGTGCCACATTAGCATTGTACATAATAATCATTACATGTTCTGGTGCCTCAGGATCCTCATTTGCATTTTTCACGTCAATAATGATAGATTCGAGATCAAATACAGAAATGGTAGGTACAGCATCTGCGCGTGAAATTCGGGTCAATACGGGATAAATAGCCACATTAAAATTGCGGTTTGTCAATCGTACATACTCTCTTGCATACTTGAATACCTCCTCAAGTGGGAGACTGCAGTCAATAAATATTTCACTTGGAAATTGCATGCAACGCACAATATCAGATACTGGTAAACCATTACCATATCCATGCGAGTTAGGTCGCACACCGCCGAGAAGATGCATCGCCCAACCGACGGCCACTATGTGCGGGCTGACGTGTGTAGAGACAGCCGAGGCATGTGTACCTTGTAGCGTAGACCCGAGTACTTTTCCACTGCTCAATTCGGGTGTAAACATAAGTGGTACCTCATCGCTTACCATCGTAGGTACACTGTCTTTACGGAAGATACGGATATAACCACGTGGTCGCTCTTCGCTTTTAGAGCAAGACATGGCCTTAAACAGTGCCGCCGCAGAGACCTCTATTGTCCGCACACTTACCCCATCACCCATAAGACCCACTGCCAGCGTCACCATTAGCTGAACCACATTGCGCACATCCACAATGACGGCGTAGGTACCATTATTATTTTTGTGGTGCCGTGCTGCTGGACGTTGACGAGACAAGAAGGAGGTACCAAGCTCACCATTACCATCATCCTCATCATCAAAGGCATCGAAAAGGGTTTCCTGTTCAAGTACATAAGGGTCATAATTGACAATACGAATCACTTGTGTTTCCTCGCAATCATATGTGATGACTTTACAGAATTCCGGAAGTTGAACACGTCGTTGCCGATCACCCACATCATTAGAGCCAAGTTCCACTTGACCAATGGTGGGTGAAATATCAAAGTGTGTCACCGTCATACCATACTCATTCTTAAAGCGATTATCCACATCAATAAACTCGCGAATAACATCCTTCATCACCTGCAAGGGTTGTACACCACTGTGTAAATAGTGCAATGGGACGTGTGTAACGAAGAAGATATCCTCCACGGTGACGCGTTTCTTCCGATCCTTACACCCGCGTTCACCTCCGAGGAGGTAGGAGAGCGCGGCCGCTGTGGTCGCGAAATGACTCTCCTCCATTCCCGCCTGCTCCTCTGTCTTACTCAGCTCATAGGACTTAAAGAAGGTTGTGCGTGCCTTCTTGATGTCCAGAACCTGCTGTCGGTTGTGCTTTGGCTGCGCACCCGTCATGGACGCCGCCTTTGACGCATCAGCGCTCATATTCACCCCGCAACTCGCGCTGCTCACGTTATTATTCCCCGATGATTGCGCCACATAGGAAACCCCAACCGCGCGTACGCTCCCCTCCGGCGGTGTGTGCCCGGGGCGTTGCTGACTGGTTCCAAAAGACACCTGTGAGGAGCGCCGCGTGCCGCGCAGGGAGGGCTCCAACGCGTCGTCGTCGCCGATGTTGACGATCGCACTTCCGCGCCCCTCTCCGACGCCCGCGTTGCCGCCATAGATGCGGTCCTGCTCCATCGCCCGGCGATTCGCCCGGGAGAGGTGCTCCAGCTCGGAAAGCGCGGTCTCCCACTTGTTGAGGTGGGACTCAAGGTTGGCGTTGGACTGACCACTCCCCATAACTTCGTCAAGTGGCTAAAATAGAAAGTCAAATGGCTAACAAGTACCTTGTTTTTGGCTCCTTTTGTCTTTCCTATTTTTTTTTTTTAGTTTGTACGCTCCTCTCGTTTCTTTATTCACTTAAACTTGCTAACCTTTTTTCGTCCCTCTACCTTCTTATTGTTTTTTCTCTTGCTTTGCTTTTGGCTATCGTTCCTTTTTTCCTTTATACTAACTCTTTTCCTCCATGAACGAAAAAAAAAAAAAAACGGAGACAAAACAAAAAGGAAACATACACATAGAAAGAAGATATACGCAAATATTTATAAATATATATATGTATATATTTGCATAAACAAAAATTTATTCATGTATAACAAGAAGAAAGCAAGCAAGTGGGGAAAAAAAAACCAAATGTGTGAACATAAAAATGAGGCACAGGACAAAAAGAAAAAAAAAGGTTAAAAAAAGTGTCTATACTTTTTAGCGCCTGAACATACCTGCATAAGGAAAAAACAAGTCTTAAGAGAGAAGAAATTTTCCTTTCATTTCTTCATTCTTGCATTTATTACTACTTCCCATAAAGTAGTTGAATCACACGCCATCATATTTTTGTTTTGTTTGTTTTGTGTGTGTGCAAAAACACACACATTACCTATCGTTATTGGAATCCTAATTGATCGGTTTGAAATAGTCATACAAACAATACACATATACATTATATATATATATATATGTAAAGTGCAAAAAGCACAAAAAAATGGAAATCATAACTACTAGTTTTCCGTTACTTTTACTTTTTTTTTCACTCCTGTTGATAGTTTGCATTGGTTTCTTATCGCTCCATCGTCATTCGCTCTCCATCCATTCCCTCAGCTTTGTGAATACCGCCACGCGTTGCTCGCGCACGGCTGTGCTGTCGGCATCGCTTGGGGTGCCTAAATCCCCGCAGTGTCCGCATCCGCTGCACTGCGCCGTGAACTCCACGTAGTCACTGCGCAGCGTTCGCGTCACGCCGGCCGGCAGCCACGGATCATCGGAGCCTTGTGTGGCCACCACCCGCGTCGCATTGGGTGTAGCTCCGCCGTACTTCTTGTTAAAGGCAAACGTGTCTGGCATGATGTTCGGTCCAAAAGCGGCGCGGCATTGATTCATAAAGTACGAGGTCGTAATATCGTCAAGCCGGAGACTTCCTGGGTAGCTGGTCTGCCAAAACGCGGCCTGTGCGCAGCATTGGTACACCCACGCGTAACCATTCACCCACTGCGCGCTGTACGCTGTGTTTGACAAGCATTCGGTGCTGTAGTAGCAATTACTTGTAAAGTCAGAGCCCCAAAGTTCCTTGATGAGTCCAATATACCGCGAGAAGGGATCACTCCTGTTTACCGGTAAAATGCTCCCACATAAGTCATCCTTCTTACCATACTGCACCGCCATAGCCGACCCATCGGCGAGCATCCACGCCATGTCTGCCTTTGTGAAGTAATTTGGTGTACCGAACTCCCGCATCATCGCCTCCCGTCGCGAGGGGTCATCGTAGGCCACAGAAAAAGCCTCAAACACGGCGCCAATGGCCGCGGCGCAGGCGGGGGAGAGGACATCCAGTAAGTGCCCGTCGAACGCACTGTAGTCAAAGATGAGATTCACCACCCCGCTGCTGCTCCACGCGGCGTGGAAGTCGTCCGGGTAGGTCTCCCTCGCCCACGCACTAAGCGCGCCCGGGTAGCTGCCGCCAACGAGCAGCCAACGCACACGCCGCCCAAGCACGTGCTCCTCCGCGTACCGCTTAAACCCCCGGAGGTCGGCGAGGGCGTTCTCCACCGTCAGGTACCGCAGCATGGTGCGGTTCGTGAGCGGGGCGGGAAGGCTGTCGCCGTAGAAGCGGTGCTCCAACGTGAACATGGCGGCCTTTAGGCTCGCGCCAAACGACTGCGCGGCGCCTTGCGGGGATCCCGTCTCCGGTCCTTCGCCCCCGATGTACAGCAACGCCGCGCCGCGCCCGTCCCACGCGGAGAGGTCGACCCACCAGCGCTGCCGAAAGGTGCCGGAGAAGGGGTGCGTGTGGTCAATGAGCTGGTTGTAGTAATTCGCCGTGGTGTTTGCGCGGCGTCCGGCGAGTTGGCCGGCGCGATGCAAAGCTTCACGGTACACGGAACCCCCGCGGGCACGGGACGGAATGACGGACGGATGGAATGCGGTCACCGTCCAGACATAAAGTATGCAAAGCAATGCGCTTAACACGAGAATCCGCCGGGGTAGAAACATTTGACAAACCATTCAGACGTGAAAATGAGAAATATTTTTTAGAAATAAAAACAATTTAAAAAAATAAATGGGAAAAATAATAAAACTTGTTTTGTTTCTAAAATATCTATAGATAGAGTAGAAAAAAAAAAAGAGGTTTCAAAAAGCATACACAGCATGATCTTATTCATGTAAGTGTAGGTACGGACGGACGCATAGTGTGGCAGTGTATGTGCACGCCTCTTTCGCGTACGCAGTTTACAGTAAATAAATGGATGGCACTGGAAGAAGAAGAAAAAAAAACAAGATATATAAATAAATAAATATGTGTATATATGCAGAGAGTGTGTGTGTGTGTTGTGTGGAAAGGGTTCCAATTTGTATTCTTGATCGCATCATAATTAAGGCAGGAATAAAATGTCAAGAAGGGTTCACCGCTTGCACTTGGACTCATCGGCCTCCACGAGACCCGAGAGAATATTTTTGATAATAGAAAGCGGCAATCCGGACTCCTCCTCCTTTGTGGGATCCTTTGCACGTCTTGCACCAAATCGACGTTCTAATTCCAACTCCTCCTCTAGCAGTGTATCCGTGAGCTCCTGAAGCTCTGACATCTCCGCATTAATTTTATCAAACTCGGCAATCTTCCTCTGTATATCCTCCTCATTTCGCTTCCTAAGAGAGGCTAGCTGCTCCTGCAATTGCTCCACGGTGGACATTTTTTTTTGGGGGGGTGGGTGGGGGTGTTTATTTGTTCGCTAGGCTGAATTTTCCTTACTCGTTTGTATTGCAATTACTACTCCTTATGCAAGACCAGATCACCTGGACAACAACAAGAATAGAAATAACAGAATAACAAAAAAAGGTTTAAAAAAAAAAACAGTGAGAGCAAAAGCGATCAACATGTTCTTACATATATGTATATGTTTACATATGTGTAAACGTGCGTGTACGTACAGAAAACTGACATGGTTCTATTCGTTGTTCGTCATTCTTTGCATTGTGCTCGGAATCACACGTTTGAGAATCATATACAAACCTTCTTTCGTGCTGTTGTTATCTCGCAGCATTTACTTGCGCATGTGAGGAGTTGAAGTGCACTCCATACGCCCAGAATGTCCGCTTTTTCACGCGAAAAGGAGAAAACACAAAGAAAAGGGGGAAAGGGAAAGAAAGGATAACGCAGGGATTTCTCACGCCGCTTTGGTGGTGCGACTTTCAACAGAGCATTGCTAGCGCACCGCGTAGCTGACGTTGGGTGTTCGCCTTGTTGGGAAACGATACATCTTGGAGTATAGCATGTAGTAGGCCGCAGCACCAGGCGCTACGCCACCGGAAAGAAACTCCTCACAGTCGATACGTACGAACCTTCCTCATTCTCACCATGGGCATGATCAGCATCTCAAATATCGTTTTCAAACATCTTCCACGGTTAGAAAAAAAAAAAAACTAATAGAAAAAAGGCAAAAAAAAAAATGAAGACCGCAAACGAAAAAAGGAGAATAGTAAAATAGAACTACTAAAAGAAAGAAGAAAATATGCACACCATCACGCAGATACAAACATTCTTCTGAATCCGCGCATAAATACAAGCGTATGTGTAAACGTGCGTGTACGTACAAAACACTGACATGGTTCTATTCGTTGTTCGTCATTCTTTGCATTGTGCTCGGAATCACACGTTTGAGAATCATATACAAACCTTCTTTCGTGCTGTTGTTATCTCGCAGCATTTACTTGCGCATGTGAGGAGTTGAAGTGCACTCCATACGCCCAGAATGTCCGCTTTTTCACGCGAAAAGGAGAAAACACAAAGAAAAGGGGGAAAGGGAAAGAAAGGATAACGCAGGGATTTCTCACGCCGCTTTGGTGGTGCGACTTTCAACAGAGCATTGCTAGCGCACCGCGTAGCTGACGTTGGGTGTTCGCCTTGTTGGGAAACGATACATCTTGGAGTATAGCATGTAGTAGGCCGCAGCACCAGGCGCTACGCCACCGGAAAGAAACTCCTCACAGTCGATACGTACGAACCTTCCTCACTCTCACCATGGGCATGATCAGCATCTCAAATATCGTTTTCAAACATCTTCCACGGTTAGAAAAAAAAAAAAAAAACTAATAGAAAAAAGGCAAAAAAAAAATGAAGACCGCAATTAAAAAAGGAAAAACAATAAAAGTGAAACTAGATAATAATAATAATAAAAAAAGTATATATGCACGGTATCACACAAAAGCATCTAAATCTATATGTATATATTTCATTAACTTGAGGAACCACTTAACTTTCTAATTTAAGTACGCTTGCCAGCAGTCTCCGCAGTATTGACCGTGGTCCATACTTGGGTTGCTGGTTGCTTGAACAAGACTTAAATTTCCGCATGCGCTGCATGAGCCATAAGTAGGATTACCAGTGGGATACAATTGTGGCACAGGGTCGACATGGCGCCTTCTCGATCTCGTTGAAGGTTCCTTTCGACGCAACACCGGCTCCTCTTGTGTGAAAGTGGATGCGGACGTCATTGTAGGTACCACAAACTCGCCATTATCTGTGAAAAGTGCGTCAATGAGTGTGTCCACATGTTTGCCGGTCGGGATCTCTCGCCGCACCGCCTCGACTGCCTCCTGGCGCGACATGCGATGCGATGCGAGCACACGATCCACAGCTTCAACGTGTTGAAGAAATGTTTGCATTGTATTCACGTCAAGAAAGGCACGATCGCGCGCGATGAAGTACGCGTCGCGTGCGCCAGGTGGTAACTCCTCGAGGGGAAACCCCATACCACCTGCCGTCCGCACATTGGCATCAATCGCTTCAAGAGAAAAGGACTCGCATAACGGGGGCTCTCCCTTCTCATCCTCATTTTCATCTTTTGCATCATCATCGGATTTCTCTGCCCCTTTGTCATCCTTATCATCATCATCAATGTGCTCGACAGTCTTTTCATCCTTCTCGATATTGTCATCCGCACCACCCTTGACATCCGTCGCATCCTCTTCAATATTGGTATCCTTGACCTCCTTGTCAATTTTATCATCCTCCCCATCCTTTGTGTCCCTTCCATCATCATGTTCATCATCACCCCTGTCAACCTTGGCATTCTCCTCATCCTTTTCTGTATGGATTGATGTTGTTTCATCTGCCTCTTGTGTCTTGTCTTGTGGCGCATTCCCAGAGTCTTTCTTGTCCCCACGCCTTCTATCTCGTTTTTGATCTCGTCCTCTCCTCCTTTTACCTGTTGGCACCGCTTTGACGTCAGGGCTCAGGGTTATGTGATCCACCATTCTATCATATACGATTCTAGCACTCTTCTCGCACACCATAGTGAGTCGTTTCCGTTCCAATTCGTACAGCCCGAGCACTTCCTCGCCCGCCTGTTCGAGGAGCTCCTCTCGTGCCTCCGCTTCATGCATGCCTTCTGTACCACGGCCAATGAGGATGCGAAAGAGCAAGGTGCGCAATCGCTCCGCCGCAAGTGCCCGCTCATCAAGAAGAAGACGTTCTGGTTGACCATGCAGCACTGCCCAAAGAGCACGCACGAACTGGGCCCGTACAAAGTCCGCTTTTTCAGGTGAGAGGTGACGGCCGAGGTTTAGGTTCTCCTCGTATGGGTCCTCAATGCAAATCCTGTACCACACACGCTCCCGCAGAAGTGGTGACATGACTTCATTCTCCTCCACCCACGCGAGATCCTCACGAGGCTTAGGCTCGACCTCGGTGCGGAGTGACACCACAAACTTATCCCACGGAAACTCCACATAGTAGCGGAAGAAACCGGCAAGTAGGCGACCAATCGGTGTGGAAATGGCCATACCATCATCTACGTCGTCCTTCTTGTCGGAGAGCAGTGGTAGGTACGGTACAATGAGCTGATCATTCCTCGGGACAATGGGTACACTTACGGGATGAACGAATTTAACTTCTCCCGTTCGAAGGAGGTAGTGTACCCAGAGCACTGTTACCGCGTAGGAGGTGAGGTAACCTTTGGAGGAGTTGTTTATACCACTTTTTTTACTCCATTGTTTGACAAATGCGTTCCCTGCTCGTATTTCAGGACGCTGGGAAAGATACTTTCGTAGATACCAGCTGTTGCGCACACCAAAAGGACGACAACTGATATCAAAGTCAAGGAAAAAGATATCGGGTAATGGACAACCTCGGCGCCACTCCTTTGTCGGCTCACCGAGGTTCACACGCTGGCAGAATACGGTGAGTGCTTTAACAGCGGAGTGGAAATGTGCCGTCAGCGTTCGCTGCTTCCCCTCATCGATCACCACACGCGCACCTTGTTTCTCAAGCCACTCCCCCCATTTCTTAATATCCATGAATGAGGCGTGGTTGGAAAATGTGTAAAGAATTTGATAATCCCTCTTCGCGTCTTCTTCAGATGCGATTCTTGCTTCTGCTTCTGCTTCTGCTGATGCTGATGCTTCTGCTTCTGCTGATGCTTCTTTTGCATTTCGATTACTCTCTTTCTTACCCCTTTCCGCATTCGTATTGGAGCTTACTTTGAGAATAGGTAGCGGTTGACGATGCTTCTGCTCCCGCTTCACCACAGGCACACGCGTGAAACGAATGGGGTGCACTTCCTCAAAGAGAAACCCCGCATTGCGCAGCGCCGCTGCAATTCTCGGAGGAACATCCGACTCCCTCTTCGGAAGCCACTCCCCACGCTCGAGGCGCTCTCTGTGAAGCGCGGTGAAGTCCGCATCCCCGACGCCGTCCCATGAGCCGCTCGAGACGCAGCTGCCGAAGAGATACACCTGCGTCCCATTCTCAAAGTGGGAGATGATGCTGCCAATCTGCTCCGTCGCTCGTTGAATCACCTCAAAGGCGCGTGGGCCCTTGTCAAGGCTGCGGACACTCTGTACGATAAAGGCGCCGAGGGCGTCGATGCGTTCCGGCGGAAGCGTTGCGAGGCGCACTTCATGGCTTTCCTTATTCACAACATTGCGGCACCAACGCACAAAGACGGCGTGGTACTTCGCAATGTGCGCGGCGCGTCCACCGACCATGCCGGTTTCGTTGCATAAGTCACAGAGACCCTTTTCCCCCGAGTTTTCCTCCTCTTTTTGGATGAAACCACTCTCGTCGTTTAGGGGGTAAAATTCCGGATACTCAAAAGTGTGAGACATGAGATACTCACGCTCTGTCTCCGCCTCGGTTGCTTCCGGTATGCGCACAGCGACATCCATTGTACGCGACATTTACTGTTACTCAACTCTTTATGATGTCAATGTATAAATAAAAATGTGTATGTGTGTGCGTATTTTTTTTTTTGGTTTTGCTGCTTTTGAACCGTTCTTCTCCTTTGTTTTCTTCTCTGTTGCTCTAAATTCCTAAATTCCTCAATTCCTTTCTTCTATCACTTTGTCTTGTGTTTTCCTTTTATGTTTGACCGACCTATGTGTCCGGCAGTGGTTCCGCGTTGAAAAATGATATCTGTTTTCTTCTTTTCTCAATTTTTTTTTTGCTTTCTTTTTTTTTCTTGTTTTTGCTTTCACACACTTTTTTCTTTCAAAAACGTGGAACGCAAGGAATAGCATAGTTAATAATAGTAATAATAACAATAAAAATATTAAAGTTAAGAACAAAGGAAAAACAAAAAAAGAAAGAGAGAAGGGAAAGGAGTGCAAATGAACACATGTACCTTTTTCTTTGCATGTCTCCTTTTTAAAAAAAGGGCAACACCAAAGAAAAAGAAAACAATTGAAAGAAACGCAGAGAAGGAAAAACAAGACAAAAAAACTGCAAAAGGGGAAAAATCAAAAAAAAGTCAAAAAAAGTTAAATTGAGAAAAATAAAATGCAGAAAAACATGGTAACAGGAGCGATCCTTACCTCTGACGGAAAGAAAAGCCTGGAGGCATCTGCAGTAGTATTCAAACACGAAGTACCTCTTGATTAAATGGAGAAGACAATTTATCTCCATCTAATAGGGCAAACAAACAAACAATATATATATGTGCGCCGTAAACTAAAACAATAGACTTTTCTGACTTCACACAGGGCATAAATACACAAAAAAAAAGGAATATATGCGTACTTAAGCTTAAAATAAGCCTCTACAGTGCTTCATAAGCTAGTCGCACATCTTCTCTTTTTTTTTTTTCCAACATGCGTAAAACGCACACCGAGGACGAAGGGGAAAAAAAAAAAAAACACAAATAAAGTAGAAAAGCTGAAGAGAGAGAGCAAAAAAAAAAAAAAAAACATGGCTGCGTCGCTATTCCAACCCGCTACTTGTTCCATTTGCTTGCAAACTCTTCACTGAAGTAACGCGAGCAGTAATTTTGGGAAGGTCATGACTCTTATTGTTCATATCCATCCCAGCGATGCCGACGCAGGGACACAGTGTTTTACTCCGTAAGCCTAAAGATGCATCAAAGAGGATGCCCTGATACTCATCGTTCATGTAAAGCTGAACAATCCCTTCATCTGTGTTAACGAGAAAGCCGAATCTTGCACCAGAAGAGGGAACGAAGGTGCGCCAAATTTTTCGCTTTCGTAATCCACAACACTCTACGGTGGACGTTTGGCAGTCCATGACCCAACACTGATGACAGTCCGTCATTTTTTGATCGGTTCCTTTGGTATCATCGCAACCTCCTACGACAGCATCCTCCAGATCGTTATTTCTAGGGAATGCTTGAGGGGTGCAAACACCTAATTTACAGTTATCGGTGTTGGTCACTATTTCGTAGTAGTACTTTCCACTATTGGGGGCCATATCCAGCTTACCAATCACCGGCCGATAGGATCCTACACCACCACCCTTATGATACACATTGGATTCATCTATAGTATACATGCTACCTGCCCGCTTCCAGACAAAGGAGGTGTACTTAACGCCCACGCCAGCGGCCTTTGAATTCATTAGGTATTGGGTCGTCTACGGAGAAGGTCAATTTAGCACACGGAATCAATACGATACCGCTCAGTAGTGTTCCCTATAAAGAAATAATAGTTATAATAATTAAGATAAATGTTACAAATAATCCATAATAATACATAAAATTAATGTAAACAAGTAAGGAAGAAGAAGAAACAGAAAGGAAAAAAAAAGAGGAAGATTCAACAAAGACAAAAAAAAAGTACTCATATATCTTTTTACATACACATATACATGTAAGAAAGTAGCAGTATACATTCGAATTCATCGGATGTCTAGGTCCACTACAACAATAACAATAATAATCCTAATAAATATTAATGGCGTTGGCCCAAAGAGACCAAACTAGTCGCACATCCAGAAAAACAAAAATGAGAAAAATGAATCGGTTGGTGACGATAGCACGGGACGTAGCGGCGCCTCCTAATGACGAAACCAAAAGACAAAAAAAAAGAGGAAACAATACAGCACTTGTGTGCTGCTTACTTCTTCTTTGTCTGCATCTTACCCTTCGCCTTTCCGCGGATCTTCTTGTTACGGTTGCGGCGTTCCTTCACGGATTTACGGGCCGGGAGCCTCTTCTTGCCCATACCAAGACGCGTCTTGCGGTAGTTCGGCTCGATGCGCTTCATCGCGGCGAGGTCGTCGTAGATCAGACCGAAGCCAGTCGTCTTGCCACCGCCAAACTTCGTCTTGAAGCCAAAGACAGAGACCTGGTGCTCATCAGGAACCTTGTAGAGCGAGGCCAGTCTCTTGCGGATCAGCTGGGAGGGAACGGTGCCGCACCATCCTGGGTGGTTCACCTCAACGATGAACTGCTTGCGGTTCAGCAGCTTGTTCACCTGGAACTGAGAGGTGCGGACGGTCACCTCCGCCTTCTTCTTCTGGTAGACCATGATATCCCTTTCACCTTTAATGTGACAATGAGAGATGAGAAAGAGAAAAAAAAAGACAAAAAAAAAGATATAATCCACAACCATTATGGGTGTGTTTGTTTTGTTTTTTGATTGTAGACTTCTAAATAAAGAAGTCCCACCACCCTCGTACCCCTCCACTTTCGGGGAAAAGAGGGGAACTTCATGCTACCCCAATAATAAGATCATCAAGTAAAGTTAAACAATCAAATGACGAGAGAGAAAAAAAAAAAAACATAATGTTCAAGAGCAACGGTCAAAGAGCCTGATTTTCTCATTCCTCCTTGCTTACTTCTTCTTTGTCTGCATCTTACCCTTCGCCTTTCCGCGGATCTTCTTGTTACGGTTGCGGCGTTCCTTCACGGATTTACGGGCCGGGAGCCTCTTCTTGCCCATACCAAGACGCGTCTTGCGGTAGTTCGGCTCGATGCGCTTCATCGCGGCGAGGTCGTCGTAGATCAGACCGAAGCCAGTCGTCT
This sequence comes from Trypanosoma mega, assembly GCA_030849715.1. Lineage (NCBI taxonomy): Eukaryota > Euglenozoa > Kinetoplastea > Trypanosomatida > Trypanosomatidae > Trypanosoma > Trypanosoma mega. Next base: position 101,648 of record JASANV010001564.1, on the reverse strand, counting down.
TGCCACCGCCAAACTTCGTCTTGAAGCCAAAGACAGAGACCTGGTGCTCATCAGGAACCTTGTAGAGCGAGGCCAGTCTCTTGCGGATCAGCTGGGAGGGAACGGTGCCGCACCATCCTGGGTGGTTCACCTCAACGATGAACTGCTTGCGGTTCAGCAGCTTGTTCACCTGGAACTGAGAGGTGCGGACGGTCACCTCCGCCTTCTTCTTCTGGTAGACCATGGCGTCTCTTGAACTAAATCATTTACAAATAATAATCATCATATAAGAAAAAGAAAAGTGGAAAAAAAGTAATTTTAAACAGAGAAGCAATTATCCCCATGTAGAGAAGGGGTTAAGTGCGACACCCCTTCTAGAGAACATCACCAAAATAAATAAAAGTAAAAATAACAACAAGGGTAAGCCCTTTTAAATATATATATATATTTATATAAGAAAAAGAAAACTGGAGGAATCAAAGCTGCCATTCCGCTCACCATTTTTTTTCCAACTTTTCGCGATTTTGTCTTTGTTGGTTTGGTACTGGTGTGATTTTTTTTTTGCTTTTTTTTTTTTTTTGCTTTGTGTGTGCGTGGTCGCTCCGTGATGTTACCTCCTTCAAAGTGTCGATCCACGTTCGACTCTATCTATACATATACTGAAAAGCATCCATTCAGGTAGAGAAATGAAAAAACAAAGATTTTTTCGTGGAAAACATACAAAGTTTTTTGTGTGCGTTTGTACAAAGTGAGAACTTGAGAAAGGAGGAGGAGGAGGAGGAGGAAGAGGAGGAAAGAAAGTACTGATCATGTACTTCCTCTAGTCATCTTTCCCTTCTTCCCCCTTCAGCTTTTGGCGCGGTGAGCGTGCCGTCCACTTGCCTCCCTTTTGGGTCTTTCGATCTCCCTTCTGATACGTTTCATCCCCTTCTGTCAACGTACTAACGACCTGCAAGACAGCATCCGCGAGGAGGTCCTCCACCATATTCGTTACGACCCCATCACGACGAAGAACAGAGTGTGGTGTCTGTGGGCATTTGCTGCTGACTGTAGCAGAAACAGTAGGGACGTAGATCATCTCACGGTAACTCGGTGCAGGTTCCTTCACTGTCTCCGTGAGGGCTGCCCGCACATGCGGACGCGCAACAATGGAGCGCAGCAATTCATCAAGAACCTGGTGTGCAACCGCTGCCTCGTTCCGAGTGCAGCTTGAAGAAGGCGTGGCAGCTCTTCTGTCGTCGGAAAGGCGCATGGGGTCCACGTGGTGTGCTGCAAGTTCTGGGAAGTGCGTTTGCTGAAGTGCCCGTGCGCCAAAGAGACGCTCATACTCATCGGACGACATGACGCGTGCCTGCACAAGAACCTCTAGTGCATGCACCGCCACAGGACCTTTCATCTCTTTTCCTGCTGTGGAGGAAGTGGACGTTGCCGTCGCTGCTGCTGCTGCTCCTTCTGCTGCTGCTGTCGTTGAAGGACATTTCCCCTCCACAGCTGACACGGGACGACCCTCATCTCCATATCCTCCTCCGCCGGCGGCTGCGGCTGATGTGGACGTCGCGGCTGTTCGTGGGGTATCTGGAAGTGGCCGCTTCGTGCAGGTGGAACGAATAAATCGACCCGTTGTTGCGGTGCCGCCTGAGACACGGTCAATGGGGTCGGCCACACGCGATGGGGTCGCTATGGTGCGACGCCGCACATGGCAGAGAACAGGTTCCTCAATGACTTGGCTAAGACTGCCACAATGTAACGCAAGCGTACAACGCAGTCGCTGCCCAGGTGCCAAAGCACCACTTGCAGGTGTTACGGAGAGTGTTGTGCTTCCCGGTGCGATGGGGGTGTCCCAAATAAACTCGTATGTCAGTGATGCATGTCGATTCTCCAAGTAGCACACACGACGGTGCAGTGAGAAGCAAGGTGCCGGTCCAACACGCATCACATTAAGGGTGAGGGCAATAGGACACTGATCTAGTGGCATTCGTAGAGCCGGGACAGTGGGAATTGGCAAAAAGGCATCACACATCATCGCACGGCAGAGTTCCACGGGGAGGCGACTGGGGTGATAGCCCATGCCGCTGAAACGAAGTGTGTATGTCTGACCATTTACAGTACGTAGAGCCACTTCAAGGCGGTACTCGCGCGCCTCCAGGGGACGAAAGTACCAATGCAACTGCACAGATCCACCTGGAGGGATAGTACCCGTTGGATTGAGGCATTGAAAGACGGGGAAGCCGTAGTTCCGCTCTGCCACAAGCTGTGAAAGTTCCTCTTGCACAACATATGTCACCTCCTGTGGGGCGGTGTTCTCAACAGCTGTGAGCTGCAATGGTGGCTCGAGGTCGCCAAGTGCGACCGGATGGAGGCGGTACACATCAGGATGGTGGAAGGCCAAGGTGTTTGCCTCACCTTCGACGGTGCAGCCGTTCAGGACAAGTAATACTTTCTTTCCTTTATCAAGGCGAAGCAGCACTGGGAGGCGATGGGTCCCTATTTCGATGTGTCGATACGTAAGGGTAACCACAGCATGTGATCCAACAGGGATGGTCCCCTCACGCGGATTGATCTCAACCAGACGATGGGATAAAATGTATCGCACCTCGTCCAGTTCTGCATCCTCGATGAACCACGTTTCACTACCGCCCTCGTGCTCCATAGGGTACCAAAAGCGATAGGCAGCGGGGCAGGCAGCAGCATTGTCGAGACGAAGAAGAATAACCTTGTCACCATGTGCATTCGTGCCAACGCCCATGTCCATAAGAATTGGCTTAAGTCCAGCAACATACTGTGGAAAGGCAAAGGAGTCCGGCTCCACATCGGAGGCTTGCACCGGGGCTGCCAGAACCGCATTGATATGGTTGATAGCAAGTTGGTACCAGAGTTGTGAGCGATGTTGTTGTAAGGAACGGACATCTGTGATTTGCAGAGCTGGTCTCGTGCCACGTAGGCGGACCTCACAGTGTGGGTGCTGCCAGACTTCATGTAGTGATGCTGGGTGTGGAATTGCACCAAGAGTTACCCCAGTACCACCAACGAGGATGTACAACACATAGGATGACTCCCCTGCTTGAGGTTGTAGCGTGACGAGTACAACAGTGTGTGAACGGGCGGCAAGTTTGCCTGTACTATTATGGCTTAATCGCGGTGGTGGTGCTGGCTGGCCGGACCAGCGTGCAGGGTCACTTGTGGCTATCCAACGTACCTCATAACATACCTCACATACCCCACTATTATATATAGTCCATTCAAAGGTGGTCTTTTGTAATGCCGGGCCTTCATGTTCAAAGGTAACAGGTTCAACTTCAACGACGGCGTGACGTCCCTCGGCCATGCACGGGCATGCAAGAAGGCGACGGTCCTTTTCTGTCCAATCCGGACCTGAGCCAGTGGCGGCCTCCTGCATTTTACCGCTGTCAGCAATAAAGAAATTTACATGTCCCTCATAAACTTCCGCCCCTAGGGGACGAAAGTTTGCGGCCAGCTCCATCTCCTCACCTGGTTCAAGAACACCGTATGGGGGATCAAAGCGTATCACATCCGTCAACGCAGGAGAAGTGAGGACGTCAAAGGCGATGGAGATACACGTTGGGTTTGACACACGTAGTATTCGCCGTGCTTCACCCGTGACGCATGTTGGGGGAAAAACAATCATGGAGCTGTCTTCAATAATAAGATGGGGAGCGAAGCTTTCACCGTATAAAGTCACACGCAATTCATCTCTTGCGCTACCATTAAGTGTAATCGTCGCCTCTCCATGGAAACGCGCAGCACAGGGAGGTTCATACGACAAAACAATCGGTGCACGACTGTGTGGTGCCACGATACCCCGTGGTGGGTGACAAAACAACTGACGTGGTGTTTGCACACCTGTATTTTCCTCTACATAAACGGCACTCTTGACAAGGTAGCCATTGAATTGCAGTGTAACGGTGTACATGAGTGCAATATCACCTGTATTTACAATCTCCACCACAGCATGGGCAAGATCTCCGACACGACACGGCGGAAAAGCAACAGCGCGAGGAACAGAAACAAACGGGGCAAGCGAACCAGCTGAAGGATCATCAATTGTTAATTGGCGATGACAACGTAATGTGAGGCAGTAAGGTGGGGTGAAACCACCATCCGGTACAAGTCGGAAGGAACGCATTTGTTTAAAGTTTACGTAACACTCCAGAAACTCTTCGGTGAGCAGTGGCGCCCCAGGCATAAGGCCGACAGCAAAGGTATAGTGTGAATATGGGGGAATATCATCACACGGCGGGGTCACACAAACGGCCGCCCCGCGTGGTACGCACCAAAGCGCCGTCGCTGGCGACGCGGTGTCATTGTACACCACCACATGTCGTGGGTTAGACATGTACGCATCGAACACAACACACTCGGTGTCAAGGCGAAAAGCCCCCACCACCAACGTACCGTTTACAGCATTTAGAGACACACGACCATGTTGTGTAGTCATGGATTTCAAAATTGTTGCGTTGGTTATGCATGTTGGGGGCACCGTTGCCACCGTCGTAGAGGTCGTATCCACGAGATTCTGCTGTTGCTGTTGTTGTTGTTGTTGTTGTTGAGAGAGTAAGTGCCACTGGCTGAGCGTTTCAGCGTAGGCCCGAGGCCCAGTGACATTACCAATGGTCTCCGCAATGGCCGCGATTTCCTCCGGCGTCGAGGCTCCGTATCCGTACAATTGACGAGCAAAAAACATCGCCACCTCCGCCGCGTTGAGTGGCTGTGGTCGCACCGTGCGATCGTACGCGGAGCCAAAGAGGTCCACATGCAGAAGACTCCCCGCGTGCTCTGTGAGCACCATGAGGCGGCGAAGGTAATTAATCGGTTGTGTCGGATGGAATTCCACCCGCAGTCGCGCGGATCCGCGCGCGGGCACGACGCCCATAAGAGGATCCACCGCGAAGGCCGCGCCAGGGCTGCTGCGAAGCACAAAGAACGCCACCGGCACGTCCGCCGTGTTGCGAAGGAGCAGAAACCTTCGCTGCCTGCGCGCCACGGGTTGGCTGGTCACGTCCACACCATAACGCGCGTCGTCCTCGTCGAGGCAGACATCGCCAAAGTCCACAGTGCGAGTGGAGAGGCGCACGACGGGGGCGGCGGCGGCTCCGCGCAGTTGCACCAACACCGCGTTCCCCGCCATGGCGCGCACGTACACGTGCCCGAGCAGCGCCGACGCGACGGCGGCGGGGGCAAACGTGACGCGAAAACGGCGCGCCTCCCCGCGCGGAATGCGGCCCGAGTTCGGGACAACGCGAAACGGACACGCCACCGCGTCCTTCTCCGCGCCCCGCTCCCCGTCCGTCGTCGCCACGCTGAAGTGGGCGTCCACGAGGGACGGATTCTCAATCTGAAACTCCAAACACCGCGTGGCGCCGGCGAGGAGGCGACCAAAGTCGAGGATGAGGGTGTTCTCGCCGGGCCGACGCGCGTCCCCGGCGACGCGGATGAACGGATACTTCCCAATCCCGGAGAAGCGCGTCGAGGCGATGATCTGATCATTGTCGAGCATCCGACACACCGCCTGGGCAACGAGCGTGCACGCCTCGCTTGGTGTGAAACTCGCCGTCAGAGACATCGACTCGCCCTCCGACAGCGCCCCACGCGCCGGCTCGAGGCGAAACGGCTCGGGAACTTCCCAAACAAACTCCAATGGAACTGTCCCGGCGTTGCGCATGCGTAGCGTGTGCGTGGCCGTCATACCCACCGCACAGTAGGCGAAATCGTGCTGTGGCGGCACCTGCACCTCTGCGTATGGGGTTTCGCAATCGAGGTGCACCGTATACCCGCCACGACCCATCACATTAATCTCAATCACATCATGTATCTCCACCATCTCCGATGGACGAAAGCAAACCTCGAGGTCAAAACTCATCCCACTGCTCAGTACTACGGGTTCGGGAAAATCCATAAAAAAGGTAAACTTGCGCTGGGGAAGCTTGTACTCAATCGTCTGCGTTCGAACATCTACATTTTTGATTTGAATCTTTCGCACGTATTCGTTTCCAGGCTCCCAATGTCGCCAGACGACGCGGCTCACACTATCGATGCCTAACTTGCGCCGGCGACTCTCTCGAGCAGCTCCGACAAATTTCGTCATTCTTAGAAGAGAGGGAACGGAAAGGAAGCAACGTATTGCTCCGCACTACTATACCATCAAGAGGAAATTTGGAAAGAGCGAATAAAAAAAAAAAAAAGAAGAAGAGACAACAATGATAAGGAAAAAAAATTAAAAATGATTTTAGTCAAAGTGCAAAGAAAAACACATACTCATCTCATTACAAAGGTACAACAACAGAAAGAAAGCAAAAAAAAAAAAAACCTTTAAAAAAGAAAGAGAATAGGTCAAGATCTCACTAAAAACGCCTACAATAACAACAACAAGAAAAAATCACGTTAGGAAACAAGCAGTTGGGGGTGGGGAGGGGGGTGGGGAGGGATAATTGTTATTCTACCATCACACAACTATCTCTTCTTCAAGGGATAAAAGAAACACATCATTTCCCCATGTCTCACTTTTCTTTTTCGTTGATTGTTTGCTTTGTATCTGCGTTACATATATATGTGTTTATGCGTGTTTGGAATAAAAGCAATGAGAAAAATGCATATCAATAGCAGTAGTAATAACGGTAACCCTATAAATTTACTCGTGCACAGATATATATATATACATATATAAAGAGCGAAAAAAAGAGAAAGGTGAACTAAAGCACAGGAAAAAACAAAAAAAAAGGTGGTCAATGTAAACATTGTTGTTCAAAGTCCCTCACAACACAAATCAAAAGGGGAGAGGAATGCACCATAAACATATAAATATATATATATATAGAGAGAGAGAGAAAGAAAGAGACAGATATACGCAAAAAAAAAACAATTTCAAGATAAAGTAACGGCTTCGGTATGATCTCAAAAAGAAAAAAGGAAAACGGAAAGACAACGAATCACAAATACAGATATACAGACACTGTCTCCAAAAAGTAAGAAGATAAAAAAAATTCACCTTCAACTACTTACCTTCACCTCTTCGAAAAAATAAAAGAGAAAGATACCCTAGTATGAGATAAATTCCAACACTACCAGCGGAGATAGCAACATAGTGCCACAACTCCGAGGCGTAATACCCCAATCCTTCCGCGTATGCTTTTCCATCAAGTATGCATATCAACGCATTTGGTGTACACTCAAAATGTATCCCATCGAATTCGTTAATAACAAGAGCCGAGAGACCGTATCGCACAAAAGAAACATATTTGATCCAGCGCCAAATGATGGGTAAACTATCCAGACTTATCAATATTCCACCCGAAGGTAAGAGAAGCAGGACAATGGTTAAAGGAGCAATCACGTTTGCAACCTGTACATTCTTCGAAATACCAGAAATAAAAAGGCAGAGGAAATAACTGTTTAACATAGTTAAAGTACATACTAAATAAAAAATCATTACCTTTTCCAAACTTCGTTGTAAACCGACCATAAAGTATACAATCATATCAAAAGCGAAGTTCACCAGCAAACTGATTGGTACGTCCTGAAATATTTTACCAACATAATACGCGGCCACACTGTACATGCCATTTCGGTGCTCCCGCACAAATAGGGCACGATCCACCATAAAAACATTAAGAGCACCCAAACTGGAAAAAGCTGTATTCATCACAATGAAAAAAATGACACCCATGCGATTTTGAATTGAACCCTGTGAATAACCCACTTTGAAGTACACAGATCCAATAAGTATCGCAAAGAATATCGCCACAATAATAGCCGCCAACGTAGCCACAGGATCACGAATTTTATTCAAAAAAGATCGTGTAGCCACCACCCGCATTTGTGTGAAAATGTTGCGGCAGTATGGGGAGGTCATCGCCTTTGGTAAACCTGTCCCAAAGGCATACCTTGCGTGGATCCCATCAATATCCCGTTCAATCTCCGGAAGACACGTTTCCCGAAAGGCGGCGGCAATGGCGGCACCTTGTGTCGACACCGCACGCGCGTGCGCCGCGATCCATCCCGCACTCCCACCCATCGCATTGTCCCCATTATCGGAAAAATTGTCACCATTCACCGAAACCGCCGCATTCGTCTCCGGCGGCAAATCCTCCAATGGCACATTCGACACGGAATCAATGAGAAAGTCCGCGGGGTTATCCGAGTACTCGGGTGCGATGCCAATCGTCGCGAGAAACGGCAACGCCTCATCGGCGGGACCAAAAAAAGCCTCCTCCCCCGTTCCACTCAACAGCAAAACTTTATCAAACAAACGGTAAATACCACTTCGGGGCTGATGAATGGAGAAAATCACAGCGACCCCGCTTCGTGCAAGATCCTTCAATATTGTTACGAGGTGAAGGGCCGTGAAGGTGTCCAGCCCCGTCGTTGGCTCGTCAAGAAAGAGGAGCGATGGGGACGTCACGAGTTCCATCCCAATCGCGCAACGCTTCTTCTCCCCCCCACTCACTCCTCGGACGGTTTCGGAGCCAATCTTGGAGTTCTGCACATGATCAATGCGGAGCACACGTATCACATGTTCAGTACGTCGCTCCAACGCGTCCTTCTTTACACGTGGTGGGGTACGCAGGTTGGCCGCGTAGAAAATACTCTCCCGAACAGAAAGGTAACTCTGCAAGAGATCCTCCTGCTGCACATATGCACTGACCCGACGAAACACCCCGCTCTCAATGGGGTGTCCGTTCATTTGAATATCGCCACTCACCGTCCCCTTTTTGGAGCGTTGGGCGAGAATGTCCAGCAGGGTCGACTTCCCCGCGCCGGAGGGGCCGAGAATGGCGAGCATCTCACCACTCTGCACGTGTCCGGAGATGCCGTGGAGAATGGTGCGCCGCTTTTTGCCTTCTCCGGCCGTATAAACGATGTGTTCAAAGGTGAGGGAGACATCCACATTGGTGATCGCCGCGCTGTTGGTGTGCATGTCTTGCATAGACATCGCACGGGACGCGGCATCCGATGACGCCGCCGCACGCATTCCGCTTGGGATGAATGGCTGTTTCACCTCATCCATAGAAGTCAGTGTCATCACGACAAGAAAATCTCCTGCTACGTAATACCAGTTCTTTTATTTTGTATTGTTTTTGGGTCCTATTCTTTATTAAGCTTTCTTGTATGCTGTGCTTTACTTTTCTCTTCTTTATTGTGATTCTCTTTTTTTTTTTACTTTCTTTTCCCTTTTTGTTTTTCTTTCGTCTTCTCTTATTTTCCAAAATGACAATAATAATAATAAAACACCAAGAAAGAACAGAAGTCAACAAGAATAATAATGATGGTAAAAAGAGGGAAAAAAAGGAAAAATGCAGCGTGGTTCCATTGCACAAATGCAAACGGTCATGTCACACAAGTTTACGAAGTCTCATAAACTTTGAAATGGAAAGAACAAAAAAAAAAAAAATTCTTCAAAAAAAAAAAAGGAAAATAAATAGTAATGGAAACTATAGTTTGGATAATCTGAAAAAAGAAAAAATTGATTTTATACTTGTACTCTGTCAAGTCAAATGGAAAATATATAAAAAATAAAAAAAGTTATCTGTTATGGGAGACTATACAATACGTTCCCCGAAAAAAAAAAAAAAAAACTGTCATAAAAAGGGGACAGGGGGGAGTGCAACAACAACAACAACAACAAGAGAAAAACAAAAAAAGATCAAAAGGAAAAGTACAAAAATAATAATAATAATAATAATAATAATGATGATGTGATAGTTATTATTGAATTAATCCTTTTTTTTTTCCTCTTGATTTCTCCTTTTTGTTTTCTCTCTTATTCTTCTTTTCTTATTTTGTGTGTAGGAAGGTGTTGCAGTTGTTGTTTGCCTTTAATTTACCCCTTCATGGCTCACCAATTACCGCGTATGCATCCCTCCTGCGAATCACAAACGCGCCTTCGATGAGATGTTGCATCGCATCACCAAACGACTGCCCCGTCGCCGCCTCCCCGCCCAACTGTGCGTACAGTTGTCTCGCCATCCCCGTCGAAATCGGCTCCCCCCTTCTTGCCCGCTGCTCCTCCGTCAGACGCCGCAGAAGCGCCACACACGCCCCTCTCCTTCCCCCACGCGCGTTCCTTCCCACTCCCACTCCCGACTCGCCCGGCGTCCGGCGCCGCACCTCCGCATACGCTCTCATGTGGTGGGCGTAGCAATTCCACACCTCCGCCTCGAGGGCGTCGCCCCAGACGCCGTCGGCCTCCATCGCCAGCCGCGCCACGCACAGCTCGCGCCAGACCGCCCCGAGCGCCGCCATGGGCACGGCCTCCGCGTCGCCCGCCGAGGCATCCATCCACTTGGGCGGAATGGCCGCCTCCAACACGTGCGGCGCCTCCGCCGAGTCCATGGCGCGCCGCAGCGAGGCCCCGGCCGCCAAGGCGCGGCTCGGCGTGGCGGATCGGGCCGCCCGCTGCGCGGCGAGAACGCCGTCCCCCACGCGCATCGCCCCCCGCGCCGACAGCCGCGCGCTGGTGCGGGCGAAGAGCGGCGTGTGCGCGGCCAGCGGCGGCGCCTCGGCGGTCGGCGCGGCGGCCGTCACTTGGGAGGCGGTCGGCGCCCACTCGGCGCACGCCGCGCGCGGGGCGACGCAGCCGGCGAGGAGGGCGGCGAGCGTGGCGCGCTGCGGGGGGCCGTCGACGACGAGCGCGTCCGCCCGACACGCGGCGCCAAAGAGGAGTCCGCCCCCCTCGCCCGCCTCGCCGCGCAACACGTGCGGCGCGAGAAGGGCCCCGCGCGCGCCGAGGAGGCGGCGGACGGCGCGCAGGAGGGCCGACCGCCCCGAGCGCGGCGGGCCGGAGAGGAGGAGGTGCAGCGGGCGCCGGCCGGGGTGGCGGCCGCGGTACAGCGTGTGCGCGGCGACGAGGACGAGCAGCGCTTTGCACGTCGACTGCCCGGCGATGTCGGGCGCGAAGTCGGCGACGAGTTGGGCGAAGGACGCGCGGGCGGCACTTACCGGGCGGCGGAGCGGCGCGCGCCCACCCGCGACGTCCGCGGCGCTGTGCAGCACGACGGCCGCCCGCCGGTCGCCCGTTGCGGCGGCGTGCAGAATCGCGTCCCAAAGCGCGCCGAGACGCACGCGGCGCCCCAACGCGCCGTACGCCCACGCGGCGCAGCGGTGGCCGCCGGGGAGCTGCAACACAAAGTGCGTGCGGCTGTAATACGCGGGACGCGGCGACGGGCCGCACCATCCAACCTGCACCACATCCGTCGTGCTCGGCGCGAGGCGCAGCGCGACCACACGCACCACGCCGCGGTGCAGCGCCCCGTCCATCCAACGCGCCGCGCTCTCGTCCCATCTGCCCTCTCTCCACGCCTCGTCCTCGTCCTCGTCCTCGCCCTCCGCCGCCTCCCAATCCAACGCCGCGGGGTCCGCCCACACACACTCCACCGCGTCGGGGGGGAAGGAGAGGAGGTCGAGGAGAAGCGGCTCGGCGGTCATCGCCGTGTTCGCCACGCACCGCAGGAAGTGTAGCGCGGCCGGCTCGCCAGGAAGGGGCCACACATCACGCTCCCACGCACGCACAAGAGCGGGGGGCGGAGGGGTGGAGCGGCCCATCCACTCGCACAGCGCCGCGTAACGGACCGTTTCTCCGCCATCGCACAGCGCAGTGATCGCACGGCGCGCCCAATCCGCCGCCGTCGCACCAGAAATGGACGAATCAACAGACATGACACAGGAACTCGAGTAAAAAGAAAAAAAAGAATGAGGAAAAAGAAAAAAGAAAAAAAAATTAAGCAAACATCATCATGCCGTCTGATAGCAAATATATATATATATATGTAAAATCAAAGTGAATGATTTGAGCCTCTTTCTTCTTTTCTTTTTTATTTTTTTTTGTTGTTGTTGTTGACTCCTACCGCATGGTGAGGATCTGCTCCATCTCCGCGCGTGCCTCGTTCCAGTTAAACCACAATGTGTCAAGAACCGCCTGCAGATCGTCTGTGTTAATAAGCACACCAGCGAAGATCCGAATTGCCGCTATTTTCGTGTCATTAAAAAATAACGACTCCATCAAACGGGAGAGCTGAAGTGCTGTGAGACCAACAACCGCCCGCCGCGCCGCCTCCGCGGCTTTGGCGGGGGAAATCATATCTTCACTCGTGTTTTTTGACTGTACCCCAACTTCAACCGCGTCAGCAAAGGAGGAATGGGCGCAGTCTGTTCCCAGATTCCCAGTAGCCAATAACTGTCGAAACGCAGCAATAATATCGCGATCATCCTGTAGCTCCGATATACGGTCAATAAACTGCTGCAGTTCGCCATCGCTGAGGGGACGCAGTCGATGTGCGTTGCGGGTAACGGACTCACGCATGCGGCTGCGTTTTTCTTGTAGTGCGCGCTTATCGTACGCCATCTTGACCGACTCGGGAAGCGTGGCGCGTTGCTCCACAACCACCTTTGCGGCCGCCTCGCCGCTTAGCCTATGAATGTGCGCGGGAAAATCGAGGAAGTCAAAGAGAATTTGATTTACATAGACGGTAAAACGTGTCTGGTCCCCTCGTACCGTGCGGCGTGAGAGCTCAAAGTTCGCGAGGAGCCCTGTCGGTTCCCACTGATCAATAGTGGCCACAGTGGTTTGGAGGTATTGATTGAAGAAACGTCGTCGCGCCTCGCCTGTTTCGACATCCAAACGTCGCCAAGACGGGGCTCGACTTGGGGCAATTGACGGCACCACACTGTTACCATATATCTTTACAAGACTATCATGAAGCTGATAAAATTGACTGTAACGACGCGCCACCACCCAATGATGACCGCAAATAGAAACGTGCAGAATGTATTCAATGTGGTCTCGTTCGAGGATGCTAAAGTCACGAATATTGACAAGGATCTGTGTTGTGATGGTCGAGGCGGTGGCAACGAGTGCGAGCTCCTCCGAGTCATGCCGCCCCTCGCCCAGACTCACCCCACCAACGCTTAGACGAGCAATGGAGTGTAGTCGCACCTCCGGCAGCACATGTGGAGAGGAACAGGAAGCCGCAGTCCTCTCCCCGGCGGCCAATCCGGGAGCATTCGAAACAGTCATGGGAGAAGACGAAGAAGAAGCAGCGGCAGTAGTCATAGTAGAAGTTACACGACTGGTACGAGTGGTTGGGGAAACGGCATTCTGCGCGCTCTTCTTCGGGGAGGCGTCACGGGATGCATAGGGTGTAGACATCATGGAGGCGGCTCCATTCGTGGTGCCCTTTGTCGGTGCAGACTCATACACATTCGTTGAAGCGTTAGGTGGGCAGGGTGTTGCCGTGATGTCCATCGCAGCTGCGTGTTCTCGCACCTCAAGAAAGGCGCAGAGGAACTTGTTCACCTGTACGCTTTCGCCAGGGGTGGCGTCAGGGTCAGGAAGGGTAATGTCATACAGTCGAGGTGCCCAAAAAGGGGCCGCAGCGACCGACTCGTTTATGTACACTTCAAGTTTGGGTAAACGGCTAACCGCGGTGGATGTGGTGTTGCGAGACCATGGTCGCACAGGACCAGTAAGGTGCGGAAGGTGAATGGCGTCATAGTGCTTCTCAAGCAATTCATGCAGGTCCACAAAATCATCATATGATTTTGTTACGACCCAAGACAATTCTTTGCCAAAGCAAACACGAAAGTTGTACATCATAATACCATTATGAAGAAGATAATCAAGAGCCGACACCTCAAGTGCCGACGGCATTGACACGATATTAGAATATATATATATATATATATATTTTTTATACACAATTACGCAACAAGAAAAAAAAAAAAAAAAACAGCCACAATGAACAAACAAACAAAAAAAAAAACTAAAAACTAAGAACTAAATGATACAAGCACCTTTCATTGAGAAGTGAAAAAAAAAAAAATGAAACAAAAAATATACTGCAACGATGCATTTGTAAATAAAATACATTTGAAAGCATTTGTATTATACGAAAAAAAAAAAAGATTAGCAAAAGGAAAAAAAAAAGTGTAATTAATTTAGGTAAAAGGATCAATACTTCATACCATTTTTCATTTTTTTTTTCCTCTTTCGCTTTTAAACGTATATAAATACAACTCCATAAACTGATACAGGACTACTGCGCTTTATGCTGTCGAGTCTTTACTAACCCACTCCCGCCTGTGTCGGTCTAGTGCTTCCGTGTAGGCCTCACGATAAACAGCGCTGTACACATCTCCAGCAATTTCGCCAAGTGCCTGTCGGTGCGCGTCACTCCGTAATGCCTCCTCATGTCGAGCAAAGTCACGGGAGGCTATATCCAAATCTCCATCATGGGAAGAAGTTTCAAAAGTTTTCATGTGCTTCTCTTGTCACTGGGGGAAATGGTAAACAATAATAAATAACATGAAGAAGCAAAGAAAAGAAAAGGAAGAGAGAAAAAAAAAAGAGTAAACAAAACCACTATAAATCAAAAAACTATAATAAAAAGAAAAACAAGCCCATATAATAAGAAGTCTTTTCATTCAGTATTGTCAAATGGATTTCCTCACATATACATACACAAATGTATATGTACATTCTTATCTTGTTCTTGTTGTTCTTGTCGTTCTTTTCCGTATCATTCCTTCCCTTTCCACCCTTTCCCTCCCCTCATCACTTCCCTGTGGCACCCTGTCCACCAAAGCGGGAGGCGCGTGCGTTTGCGCGGGATCCGGCGGAGTTAAAGAAACTCTGTTTCCCCCCTACTCTCCGCGGTCTGCGCAGGCGCTGCTGCTCCCGCATCACATTCCCCCGCACCGATGCGTGATTCGGCAGATTGCCGTCGTAGTTGAGCCAATTGAGGACGTGTCGGGTGCGGTCGCGCATGCGAGGCTCGACCTCGGCGGGGTCGAAGTCCCACTTCACCAAATGGCTCCCCCGCTCCTCCGGGGTGTCCCCGAACCACTGGTAGTCGATGCGCAGGTACGCATTCTGCATGGCGCGCGCGTGGAGCTGACGCGTCGCCTCTTTCGGGTGCGCGACCGCGTCGCCCATCTCCGCGCACGCCGCGACCACCCCCCCGAGCACCGCCGCCGCGCCGCCTCGGGCCATCGGCGGGGAGACGGGGAGCACACGTTGGGACCCGTCGAGGCCGTGCAGCACGAGCCACGGCGTCTCGCAGTACTCGAGCAGCATCTCCGCCTCCACATACACGTGCGCGTTGTGAAAGGTGATGGGAATCAGAAACTCGCGGGCAAAGGCGATTGCGGCCGCCGTCGCCTTTGCCCCCTCCGGCGTCGACTGCCGCTGTCCGTAGTAGACGTAAATGGACTTCGTGAACGGGTGCACCCGCACCACGCGCTCGAGGAGGAGGGCGTAGGGCCACACCACCTCCGCCGCCTCATTGCCGAACTGTCTCTTCGGTTTGGGGAGACCCTTGAAGGGCTCCAAGGCGTCCCACGCGTCGCGCATTTGGAGATCCCAACGTTTGATGAATTGGTACGCCTCCGCCTCGCGCGGGGAGGTCTGGCGCTTGCCGGGGCCGCGATGAAAGCCGCGCGGTTTGCGGCTCGTCGAGGACGGGATGTCTTGCACCTGCTCCAACCCAAGCAGTGCGCGGCTCGTGCAAAAGGTACGGACAGATACAACAGAACCCGAACCACGCAGTAAGTGCCGCATGATGTGGGACTATTTGGTTTGTTGTGTTGTGTTGTGTTGAGTTGAAGGGGGGGGGGGGGGGGAGGTGTGTGGTGCTGAACAGAAAGGAAGAAAAGAGAAACAGAAAAAAAAGAAAGAATAAAAAGGTTTTTTAACAGGGGTGAATATCAAAAAGAAAAGGTATGGGAAAAATCCAAAATGGATACAGAAAGAGAGAAGAAGCAAACAAAAAAAGAAAAAAAAAGATATATAAAAAAAAGATAGCCATTATTTAATATATTCAGAATATTCACCCGTGTGGAGTGTTATCTGATTGCATACGTGTATATATGTGATTAGTGCATCACTAATGAGAAATAATATATATATATATATATATATATATATATATATATAAGAACGCACAAGTGTAATAAGAAGTAGTAAACAAAAAACAATACTTCATGGATAGTAAACTACAAGACCCTTTCCATACACAAATGATATTTGATACAACATTTTTCACACCGTTTTGTCTCTTCTTTTGACTCTCATGATACACAAACACAAACACAAACACGAATGCCCAACACCATCCACCTTATCATCCACCGCATCACTGACCATCCTGCTTTGCCTCACCACCCATTTCTCTCCTTAAAACAAAACAAACAAATATAATATATATATATAAGAAAACGTTCCCTCATCTCGACCGCATCGTCGCCATGCGTTGATGTCTGGACTGACTCAGCACCCGCGGACAGCCGTCGCGATCCTTCTCGAGCGCCACGCAGTACGAACAGTAGTACGCCACCTCCGTGGTTTTGGCGGAGTGACACATAACACAGCGCTCATCGCCTTCCTTTCCGAAACCGCAATCGTCACACACACGCACCTCACGCATCGACGGCAACGGTGCATCAAATTGCAAATCGCAAATCACACAACGGCCGTCGTGTTGGTCGCACACGTAACCAATGTGAACGCCGGGCGTCTTTCGGCACATGTGTTGTTCCTGCTTGGAGTGACGCAACATCGTCCTTTGGTGGAAGAAATGCACGAAATAAAAGCAGACAAGACAAAGAATAAAAATAAAAATAAAAACACGAAAAAAAAAAAGAGAGAGAGATGTTTGTATATATATATATGAATGTGTATGTATATATATAAATATATATATATATATATTATTGTTCAATGAAAAAAAGTGAAATTTTTTTACAATCCTAGAAATCAAAAAACAATATAAAAAATTTTTAAAAATGAAGAGAAGAAAACGCAAAGAAAAAAGATATCATTCATTTCAAAAAAGGGAATAAAAAAAAAAAAAAGTGCGTCTTTTGAAATGCAATATACAAAGCAGAAGGCAAACCATGTTGCTAAGCAATAAGCAAACCTTTCTAGAAGATATCCCGAAAGGGTGTTGTTGTTGTTTTTGTTTTTCCTGATTAGTTCCTCGTTTTCTCGATGTCCACCCCATTCATCGTTCAAATCGGGTGCAAAGTGTGTATGTGCTTTTTTCCTCTTTGTGATCTACACATGCGGTTGTATTTTTGTTTTCACTTTTGTCTTTCTTTTTTTTTTTTGTTTTGGTATCTGAGAGGGGAGGTGTACTGGTAAGAGGGTGTGTATTTGCTTTTTCTTTTCTTTTCTTTTCTTTTTTTTTTTTTTGGTGGGGCGTCTTTACGCTTGAAGGTGTTCATGAAAAAAAGGGAAAGTGGAGAGGGGGGGGGGGCAAGGAAACAAAAAAAAAAAAAAAAACTTATTGTATTAATTTCTTTCTTGAATCTTTATTTTTCACCCTTTTTCTTCTCCTTTGTTCTTTCTTACTCTGTTGACTTGAATTCTCGTAAAATAAAAAAGAAAACATAAATATATAAATATATAAATACATAAATATATTTTTATTTATTTATATATATATATATATATATATATATATATATATATATATATATGTCTACGTATATCTCACATTTCCTCTGTTTCTGTTCGTTGCCTCTTCATTGGTGGCACATTCTCCTCCGCCGTTTCCCCCCCTTCCGTTGAAGAGACTGTTTGGATTTCTCTCGCGTGTTTTCTTCGGAGTTTCTGTCGTTTCCGTTGCGGCCGCGCGATGGGAATATCACGAAACTCGTCCTCGGCGCGGAGCAATTGGGACGGCAGCGGACGTGTCGGGGAGCGTGTGGCCGCCGTCCCGCGCGTCGGCACCAAAGCGGTCGCCCCAAACGGCGCGCGCCGCTCGAGCGGACGGAGGGAGCCGTGAAACGGCGCGTCCGGCGGTCTTTGGGTGTAGTCGAGGAGAAATGTTGTTTGCACCGCCGCGTCGTGCAGGCGCGCGCGGGTTGGGGTCGGGGCGTGTGTGTGTGTTGGGGTGTGCGTCGGGGGAAACGGCGCGGCGCGCGGCGGCTGTTGGGTGGGATGGCGGCACATCGGGCAGTGCTCCGACCGCAGCAGCCAGCGGCGCAGACAGCGGCTGTGAAAGACGTGTCCGCAGTGCAATTTGCGCGCGCGCTCCTCGTACTGCACGGACTCCAGACAAATAACGCAGTAGCCGGTGGAGTGCACCTCGGGAAAGGAACGCAACACATCGTTGAAGCGGTGCACAGTGGATATTGCCGATAGACAGGCATAGAAACGGCGAACCACGGTGGTCTGTATTAACACAGGGACACCACCGCGGAAGTAGGAAATAGAAACAACAAACGATAAAGCTGCCGCCACCGCGCTTACATACACATTCACCTCTTCCATGACGTCATACTCCACAGCATCCGCCAGATCGCGTGAGAGAAGCGCGTGCTTTATTTGTATCATATATAATACTATAGATTTCATTATATGAATAGAAGATGTCCCAGACCAGACTGTTAGCGTGTAATGGACCACCAGCTCTGTCTCATCCTCTGGCCAAGGACATGTGGCGAAAAAGGCCCACTGAAGTGCAGCGGCGAGCAGAGCTAGAAGCCCGACAAACAATTTGAAGCCACGTGAACGTAAATCTGTCTGATGTAGCCATACTTGGGCCTGTCGCTCAACCTGTGAAGCCAAGCAGGATATTGTGAGGGCCAAGAGAAGGGTATCCCGCCACTCTCCCATCATTTTAACACCGCAATAAAACGTGAGACTAGTAAGATTAAATAGCGCTCCAAGGAAGCTTGCATCGATGTTCACTTCGAACTGGTGTGTCCTTCGCGCCGGTGTCATGGGAAGGCTAGTACCAAAGAGCCATTCACCGTTTTGTAGCACACGGCTTACAGTCATGCGGACTGCAAAGGCCGTACCAATCCACAGCAGCGCTGCTGAAATCTGTGAGATAAAGTTGAACAAGTTCCAGTAAAAAATGAACGACACGCTCATCCATAGTAAAAGAAAGTGAGCATGGTCAGTCCTCACAATCAGCATTCTGTCGTGCTTGGCACAGCTATAAAACACAACAACAATAAAATTAAAAAAATCAAGCACAGAAAAAGAAAAAAAATAGAGTAATACCAATGACCTCCCATAGAACGCATTCATTCACAATACAATTACATTTTTTTGTTTGTTTGTTTGTTTACAAACAGAAAGGCAAACAAATAACCGAATCAACAAAAAACAAAAAAACTGATAAAACTGCTCATGATGATTCGATAATGGAAAGAGGAGACTACATTCCACCCTTCATCTTACGCGTGTGAGGTGCGCAGAATGTGGTCGATGAATCCTTTGCGTGGCTGCCCTGTTGCGCGCTTCGCATTTGCGAGAAGTTCCTCGAGCATGATATCCCCAGAAAGTGTCCCTGTCTGTAGTAACAAGGAAGAAGTCTTTTGCACTCCACTTGTTTCGCACGAGCCCATCCCACTCTTCCCTTCTTCTGGACTTCCATGTCTATTCTTTGGCTCGTGTCGTTTTTCATACCTGTGCGTGTGACCATTATCATTACAGGCACGCACATTTTGACCACTCCCACAGCCACCACCGCGCTCCACCAAATCATACAGTGTTTGACGTAACTGTTGCCGTCTGATATGCACGTTGGGATTCCTATCCCTAAGGTTCTCCCCAGTGTCACTGTCGCCGCAAACCATCCTCACACCCTTTCCTCCCCATTCGGTAAAGCGCACCCACTCTGGGGGTCGAGGAAAGAGCGGCGGAAGCCACGCGAGAGCGGCGAGCGCCTCGCCATACCCGTCGCGCGAGACAACAAACACCACCGCCGCGCCTTCGTCGAGTTCGAGGCGCACATTCGCCCATTCCACCACAACGTCGCCATTCCATCCCCGCATCGAGTTCGGCGCGTCGCCGGGGCCGATTCCCCAAACCGGCGCGTCCCTTTCCGCCCCGTGGCGCACAAGGACGGCGAGGGAGGCGCCCAACAGCGAGAGCGGCGCCGCGCGTCGGGCGAGACGACAGAGGGCGTCCGCAAACGGCGCTCTCTTTGAAAACGAGACGGTGTTTGGGGGGATGGAGAGCCGTTGCCAAACCAAAGCCCGCGCGGCCCACTCCGCCTGCTCCGACCCCCACTCGTCCTGCACTTGCGTTGGGGCATCCGCATGGAGGGCGGCGGGCGCCTCTTGGGGAGATGTGTGCTTCGCGGACCCGTGACGCTGCTTTTTGGTTTTATTGGGGGAATGGGATTTCGTGTCTTGCGCCGTTTGGGTGTCGCCGGACGCGGCGAGTTCGCGACACACGTGTTCCTCAAGATTCCACACCGTCTGTCGCGTCGTGGCGTGGCTGTAATAGAGTCGTCCGGTCTTTTTGTCGGTGTGTTGACGCCACACGCCATGGAGGAGAAGCTCCTCCGCCGCAGACGCCGGGGACGCCAAGGTGATGAAACGCACAAGATACTCCGAAAGGATACGTCAATAAGGAAGTACATCAACATAGGACAAAGACAGAAAAAAAAAAAAAAACATCGATACCCCACAGAAGATATCCAGACAAGAGAGGAAAACCAAAAGAGGTCAAACATGAGTCATACGAAAGTCAAAAACGAAAAAAAAGGAAATCGTGTGAGAAATGAAAAAAAATTTTGGTTTTATTTTTTCTTTGGTTGAGGATGTTGCGCAAGGGTTTCATCCATTACGAACTTCACAACAATAATAAAGTCATGATTTGATCCATAAGGAGAAAAAATATAACAAAAATAAAAAGTAGTAAAGAATGCATGAAACAGATACACAGGAAGCAAATAAGTTTACTTCTTTTGCAATTCAGCCTGAAGCGTCATGAAGGCAGCCTGCTGCTGCTCTAATATTCGCTGTGTCGCCTCCATTTGTGCCTGAAGCTGTTGCATAAGTCTTAACTTGTCGTTATCACTCGCTAAATTGGTTTGGGGACTTGCCGCATGAACTCCCCCAAATAAGTCCAACTCGGGGTGTTTTTGTTGCGTAGGTGCTGGTGCTGGCGTTGAAAAAAGAGACGGGGACGGGGACGCTGTCTGTTCTTGTGCTACCTGTTGTTGCTGCTCCTGAGGCGGTTTTCCAGGTGCACTATTGTTGAATGTCCACTCCGTTGCCGCAGTGGGGGCTTGGACTGTCATCATGGACATCATTGCCTGCATATTCCGCTGTGCCTCCGCCATTTGCTGCTGCCACGAAACCGGACTCTCCTGTGACGGCGATGGCGATGATGTGGGGGGCGGAATGGGCGATAACGCCGTGATGCCACTCGCGGATCGCCGTGAGGAGGTTAAATTCGGCGCACTAAGCAACGCCTCTGCCCGCAGTTGCTCTTGTTGCTGATGTTGATGGGAATGGGGAGGTGCCTGCTGCGGCATAAGATTCGAATTGGTGGAGTCGAACACACCCGCACGGAGGGCACCTAATGATTGGGATGGCTGTGGAGGCGGAGGTTGGGTTGGTGCCCCACTTGACCCATTCTCCGCGAAGAGATCATCAATCACCGACGATGACTGCTGCCCACCCGCAGCCGTCGTCCCCCACTCCCACAATGAGGCCTGGGTTGGTTGGATTTGGGTTTGGGTTTGCGTTTGCGTTTGCGTAGGTGTGTCCTCCTGCAGGAGGTGGGTGATGTGTTGCGCGATGGTCCGCGCCGCCTCCGCCTTGATTGGGTTATCCCCCGCGCTCACCCCCAAGTGCCGCCGAACGCCATCGCGGTTGGCGCGGAAGAAGCCCAACGCCTCCTCCCCGCGGCGCCCAACGAGGGCGTCGACGACCTGAAGGACTTTGAACCGATTCTGCAAACTCTGCCGCCCCGCGAGGTGCTGCTCGAGGGCGGCGCAGACGTCGCCGACCGCCCCGCGTGCGACGGCCGCGTTGGCGAAGGCGTCGAGCTCCGTCTGCGCCAATCGCTTTCGCGGGTTTGCGATCACCGCCTCGACGAGGCGCGGCGCGGAGAGGTTCGGGTCGAGCCCCACCGCCGCCGACGCGTGCGTTTGCCGCTCCGCCTCGCACTGCCGCCGATACGCCCGCCGCTCGCGCTGCCGCATCATCTCGAACTCACTTCTGCACGGCGTCGGCGCGGGCGCGGGGGCATCGCGCGTGCCGCTCACATACGACGAGGAGAACCCCGCGAGGTCCGCCCCGTCGCCGTCCATGGCGCGCAGAAGGGCGGCGGCGAGGTCGCGATTGGCGGCGGCGACGCCTTCGCGCGGAACGCCGTTCGAGTGGGCCATCACGCAGAGCGCGGGGCGCAGCGTGGGCGAACGGCTCCGCACCCCCGCCGCCCCCTCGAGGAAGAGAAGGCGGAGGAGGGAGAGGGACTTGTTCACCGTCACCGCGTTGGGGTCCTCGAGGCGGGGGGAGAGGGCCTTGACGATCATTTCACATGCGTGGTCGGATTGGAAACTGGCTTCTCGAACCTCCTCCATTTGATAGTAGGGAATGGCATTGCCGCCACAACTCATCGCATTGTTGACGAGTCGAACAAAAGGGTTCGTCGCATCCCGCATGTACTCCATCACGGAGTTGATCTTTTGGTTCACATTCATCATATGAACCAAACGAATAAGTACAAATATGAATATATGTATATATATATATATATATATATATATATATTGTGTGTGTGTGTATTTAAAGTGTTTGAACAAGAAGAAAACTGAACCCCCTAATTTGGCTTCCCCTTTTACTCGTTTATTGTTTCCCTTCTTTGTTTTTTTTTTGATTTATTGACTTTACTCTTGTCTCTGGAATCCTATCCACCAACGTTTTTCTTTTTTTTTTTCCTTCTTGGGAACTAGGCTTTGTATATAAAGAAAAAGATATTTAAAAAGAAAAAGAAAAAAGAAGAGAAGAGCATAAAACAATAAATATGCACTTACATAAACGTATAAAAATATATACACAAAGAAAATGAATGAATAGAAAAGTAAACGATACGACGTAAGATACTGAAATACTTATTTTGACGCTTTTCTGGCATAAACAAAACCTAATCTCTCAGGAACGCCGTTTTTTTTTGTTTGTTTGTTTGTTTTTAATCTTGCACCCATTTTTGTTGTCCCACCTCTCTCCTCTTCTGTTTCATCACTCTCAGACTTCAGAGCGCCACGTGATTAAATTTTGAGTCATTCAGAATACCATCGTCTTTTTCACCATTTCTTCTTGTTATTGTTGTTAAAAAGACTCTTCACATGGCACCATTCGTAACGGCTTCTGTTTTATGAATTTGAAAAAATATACATATATACACACACGTACATATATATATATATATATATTATTCTTTTCCGTCGTTTCTTGTTGTTATTTTGCACTGAGAGCCATTACAAACGCTGAAGAGCAAAAAACAATTATGGGGGGAGGGAGGTGCAACAACAACTAAACAAAAAAAAAAGCGGAAAACAACAAAAAAAAAAACAAGTCCTGTCCTCAGTTAAATGCACAAACAACTTTTTTTGTTTTTTTTTCTGGTTTATTGGATGTTGCATTCATTCGATTCATTGGAGCCTTCGTTGTTTTTTTTATTATTATTCCGTGATCCAAATATATATATATATATATATATATATATATACTGTTTCTCAACTTCTCCAGGTAATCATGAATGTATAATTTTCTTTCTTTATTTCCCAATGTTGTTTCTTTTGAAAAAGGGAGACGAGGGTATTTCTTTCCTCTTTTTTTTTTGTTTTGTTTTGTTTTTACTTATGAAGGATGAGCGCTCAGATTCGCGTACCTCATGGAATCACAAGAGAGCGAAACACGGAGTTGGGTAAATCAAAGAAAAGCCTCAAAGAATAGAGTCCCCGAACGCAAATTACAAAAAAAAATATATATATATGCGTCAAAAAAAGAAAAGAAGAGTAACAAATGCTTCTCTGTCTTCAGAAGTATTTTTTTTTTACCCCTTTCATCTTTGATTGGAACCTGAAATGGATCACATCTCCCAAAACTTCCATTGTTCGGGTTCATTTCTCCCTTTCTTCCCATCCCCTTTTTTTTTTTTACATTCAGTATTTTTCTTTCTTGATTTGGTTCGTTTTTTTTTTATTTCCTTTAATCCCAAAGAAGGAGTTAAATTTAACTGCACAAAACGTTTCTCATTCATTGTGTGCGGGTCTTCTCCGTTGCTTCACTCATTCGTTCTTTTTTCTTTTTCCATTTCATCATAAAAAAAAAAAACAATAAAAATCGTTCTTTCCTAATGTTTGTTTGTTCTTCTTTTTGTTGTTGTTTTGTTTTCTTCTTGTTTATTCTCTTTTTTGGCTTTCATTCCTTTTTTCTTTTTTCCGGCCTTCTCTCTCCCTCTTCTTTTCCTTTTTGGTATTCTTTGTTTTGCTTTTCATACTCCTTTTTCCATCTCCTCCTCTCCCTCCTCACTTGGCGAGATCATTGGCCAACTTGGCGCCCTCCGCAAAGTTTGCCGCCGGGTGCAGCGGGAGTCCGCTGTCCTTCAGAATCTTCTTTCCCTCACTTTCCATACTTCCACTGAGGCGCACCACAACCGGCACGTTGCGGTCCTTCAACTTGCGCGACGCCTCGACAATTCCCTGCGCGATGACGTCGCAGCGCATGATCCCACCAAAGATGTTTACGAGAATGCTCTTCACCTTTGGGTCCCCGGTGATGATCTCAAAGGCGGCGCAGATCTGCTCCGTCGTGGCGCTTCCGCCGACGTCGAGGAAGTTGGCGGGTTTACCGCCGTTGAGGGAGATGAGGTCCATCGTCGCCATCGCAAGTCCGGCACCGTTGACGAGGCATCCCACGTTGCCATCGAGGGCAATGTAGTTGAGGTCGTGCTGCTTGGCGAGCACCTCCTTCGGGTCGATTTGGGTCTTGTCGGCGAGGGCGAAGATGTCGCGTTGGCGGAACTCGGCGTTGTCGTCGAAGGAGAGCTTTGCGTCGAGGCACATCACCTCCCCGCTCTCGAGCTCCGCCAAGGGATTGATCTCCACCTGCGTGCAGTCCTTCGATTTGCCCACGTTGTAGATGGCCTTAATCTGCGTCACCGCGTTCTCCGCGGCGCGGCCGTCGAAGCCGAGTTCCTTGGCAAACTTGAGGCACTCCTCATCATTGACGCCATCCATGACGCTCACACGCATTTGCTTAATCTTTTCCGGGTTCGTTTTGGCGAGCTCCTCGATCCCCATGCCGCCCTCCGCGCTGCCAATGAACATGGGAGAGGCGGACTTGCGATCGAGCAGAAGGGCGAGGTAGAGCTCGCGCTTAATGTTCGTGATGGCCTCTGTGACGTAGAGGAGGTTTACCTTTTGCCCCTTCGCACCCGTTTGTTTCGTTACGAGGGTGTTGCCGAGCATCTTTCGGGCGCACTCCACGGCCTCCTTGACGTTGTCGCAGACATGTACACCACCCTGGAAACCATCCGCGAAGGTCCCACGTCCACGACCACCGGCGAGAATCTGTGATTTGACGACCTTCTTGTCCGTCTTCACTTTGCCGAGGGCGGCCTCGACCTCCTCAATGGTGCGGCACGCAATTCCAAACTCCGTCTTGCAGCCGTTCTCCTTCAGAATAGCCTTGGATTGGCATTCATGGATATTCAAAAAGCGGCGCTGGATGCCAGTAACCTTGGGGAACATACAAGTACGACGGGCAAACATTTTTTTTTTGTGTGTGTGTGTTTGTGTTATTTGTTATTTGACCCTTCTTGTTTCGTTGTTTCCTATTTTTTTTTTTTCTTTAGGTTCCTTTCCTTTGTTTATTATTTTTTTTTTTTTCTTTAGCTTGTTGCCTTATCAGACTTTATAGATTGCTCCTTGGTATAGGAATATTTTCGAATTGTTGTTGTTTTCAATGCAAAAGAAAAAGAGAAAACAAAACGATGAAAATAGGGAAAAAAAAAAGTAGTTAAAAAATGGAATACGAAAAAGAAAAAACAAAGAGGGAAAACAAATCCATATAAATCAATGAATTAATGTAAAAAAAAAAAACTTTTAAAAGCAACCACCGATTGTTTTTTTCTTTCGTTTAATTTTACGTTTTTGTCCAAAGAAAAAAAAAAAATGTCACTAAAAAAACAAAGCATCGTCGGTAAATCAACAAACTTTCCAATCAAACGCACAGACCCATTGAATCATTACAGAAAAAGAAGGGGAAAAAATGTGTTTGAGCACATTCATGCTTTTTACTCTTCCAGTTTTAGCGGAACTCCAGCAATCTCAACGTGAAGTCGTTGTAACTCCTTTACAAACAAATCCACCACATTTCGTACCTCATGTGGTGCTGGAACAATGCCAAGACAATGCGCATCAATAGCTTCACCAAACGCTATCCCTTTTTGACCCATTGAAATAGCCGGTACAATAATGGCGTTACCGCGCAAAAAAACACCAAATATACCTTTATGCCGTAGTCGTGCCACACACTGACCATCACTGCGAGTCCAAATCTCTTCGTTTAACACAACAGAAACCCCAACAGACCTTCGACACAGTAAGTCTATTAACACACCACGACGGTACTCGAGAATTCCACCCATTTTCCACAACACGAAACGAGCGAGAGGCAAACGAAAAGACGAGGTGAACGGAGATTTTTGACAAAAACATGCCCATAACCCAAAACGTCTAAAATCATTGTTCGCATACTGCAGCGCATGGTCAAACCACGAGATACGGCCATCGCAGAAGGAAACGACGACGATAGGTCTGGCAAGCACATCCAAATTCTTCTCATAGAGACGGACAAGGGCACGACCTCGTCCGAGTTGGCGCCAAAGCTCCGCGTTACACTTGACACCAGGAGACCAGGCGTAGTAGCAGAGACCAAGGGCACAACAAGCTGTCACCTTGGCCCAGAGACTACAGAGATGGAGGAGTAGGCACACGATAAGCACCAAAAAAACAGATGATAGTGGACTCAACGCACATTTCCACAAACGGTACATATAAATGGTTGTTGTTGTTTTTCGTTCTTTTGTCTTTCACACAAGTAATACTAATAATAAGAAGACGAAAGAAAAAAAGAAAGAGAAAATCATTCGCCTATTAAGATATCTTCAATTCAAATATAGCTATATATACTTAAAGTATACATTAAAAAAAAAAAACAATAATAATAATAATTGAGCGGGAAATTAATTTACAACCAAAAGAAACACTTTACTCAAGAACCACCCATCCATATATATATATATATATATATATATATATTACCTTTTTCGTCATTCAGGTTTACCTGATGGGTCTTCATCCTCTAATGGTTACTAGTGCCTAATGCGGGTGAACGAAAAGGCGTCTCGTGCTGTTCCAAACATGCCAGTATAGAAACGCATTACATCCGAGGAAAGTGAGAACAATGGTGTTTAGTTGGGTAGCGTCATTATAATTGGAGAAAAATGCGGAAAATACAATTAAACGCAGCGTCTCCCCAGTCGCAGCAAGCATCACGACCCAACGGTTTAGAGGCTCACACACAACAAATAGTTTTGGCAACGCCAAATATGTGAGAAACATAGCAAGCAGTATGGATCCTTGTGTGCTGTCCGCGTCATGATCAAACCAAAATCCAGAGGCCAGAGATAACGGATATCGAAACACGACTAAACGGAAAACACAGAGAACATCTAGCAACAGCACAAGCACGAGGGAATACACCTGGATAAAGTACCACATGCCGCCGTGTCCATAAAACCTTTTGAGGAAACATTAAACAAAAAAAAAAGGAGGAGAAAAAATAAATAATAATAATAATAAAAACAACCGTATGAGTAATGTCCAAATGTTTAGGTTACAGCGATTAGGGAAAAGGAAAAAAAAATATTTGAATTACAGTTGCAAAAACAAACGTAAAAATCCCATGGAAGCACCCCCTCACTTTCATCTCCATACTACACACTTTTTTATTAGGTTTGTTACTTTCTTTTCTTTTCCTTTTTTTTTTTTTATTTGAGGAAGGGATACACATGAAAAAAAAAAAAATATCACGCATTCTTCTTTTCTGTGGAAATGGTATCAACGGTAGCAGTGGTTCGGCGTCGCGTAACGGTGAAGGCGTGCCAACCAAAAACGCCACCGTTCACAATCATGACAAATAAAAGCCCAATGGACAAAAAAGAATTCCGACTCTCCTTACGCAACAACAAAAGCGAAAGGAAGAATGGCACCTCCAGTACGTGCACGGCGGCATTGTGTGTCTGAATGAGTCTGTGCCGCGGAAGGTACACTGAGAAAGACCGCGAGAGAACGAGAAGTGTGAGTACGCCGGCGTACATCCAAACATACGATCGCTGCTCGAATGGGGGCGATGAATCAAACCACGGCGTGATTTCACTAAGCCGCCCGCCGCGTAATAACAGCACAATGGTGGGCACCTCGAACAGGGCGAGGAGGATACTGTACACCGCTAACAATCGGCCCATTCCTGTGCTTTTTTTTTTTTTAAGGAATAGGAGAGGTTTGGTTTTGGGGCAAGATGACAATAAGAATAGGAAGAAAAAGAAGAAGGAAACAGAGAAGAGCGGCGCAAAAAGACGTTGTAAGAGCAAGGAAAAGTGATCATATAATATATATATATATATATATATACGTAAATACATAATTATAATAATTATAATTATAATAAAAGTTTATTAAATTAATCACTAAAGTAAGGTGTTGTCCGGTTGGCTATTACCATAACCCCCAGAAACCTCTTCCCTCCACAGGCATGTACGCAAAAGGACAGAAGAAATAGAAGAAGAAGAAGAAGAAGAAAAAAAAAAAACTCTTTTTATTAACTCTATCCTTGCCTCTATACTCACTCATCATCCTCATCCTCATCCTCATCGCTGTCGTCGTCATCGCTGTCATCATCCTCATAGCTGTCATCATCTTCTTCCTCCTCCCCATTGCTGTCGTCCTCATCATCACTGTCCTCCTCGTCATCACCGTCGTCCTCATCATCACTTGTCTTCTTGTCCTCCTTGGTGTCAACACTGCGTTTGTACCGTGCCATCAACTCATCTAGTGGAACCTCCTTGTCCGCCTCAAGATCTGTTAGCACCTTGTCGATGTTCTCCCCACTGTTCTTCTCCGCCTTGCGAATCGTCGACTCATCGTCTTTAAAAGACTTGGAGGGAATGTAGGCGGCGTCCGCGTCCACACAGAGTCCTGATTGATTCGCCCAGTCTAAGTACGACGCGCGGAATTCGCGCGCCTGTGAATGCCATTCACTGCCTTTCGCGTTGTACTCCAATGCATTAGATATCATGAGAGCTACATCACTTTGCATATCAGCGTCTGTGTTGTAGGCATCAGAGTCAATTTTTTTGCGGATCGTTGTGAGATCGATAGGGCATTTAATGACTTTATGATAATCCGGCAGCTCGGTGACGCCGACGGGGTGGTGAAACATACCAAGCTGGTCCATTTCCCAAAGACGCCGAACATAGGCGAGGCAACGTTCCTTGTTGAATGATTCCTCGCGTTCACGCTTTCCCATTCCCACCTTCTATTATTTAATTGTAGTTAATAAAAGTCCTGAGCGTTTAAATGAAGAAAATTAAAGCAAAAACAAATAATAACACAAAAAAAAAACAATCTTAAAGTCAGAGCGAGCCGTGCACACATTGCTTCAAACAAATGAAGCGAGAACGTACATGTAAAGAGTTGTTTAAACGTGAAAAGGAGAAATGAAAAAAAAAAAAGTTTTTTTTTCCTTTCTTTGTTTTTTTTTTTTTTTTTGGGGGGGGGGGGGGGGAGGACGAAGGTGGAGGGATTAACGAAATAAAAATCTTTCAAAAACGAGTGTATCGATACGCATACGAAAGCACTCCATTTTCCATCCCTCAAATCCAAAAACACTCACCCTCATTACTTTCCCTCCTCTCCTCCACTTTTCCTGTCATCAACTTTCTTTTTTTTTTTTTCGCTAGATCCTTTCTTTTTTCTCCCTTCCCTCCCTTTTTTTGACTTCCTTGAGAATTCAATTCATTACTGCCACTTTTCATCACTCACCTTCTCCCCGTTACGCCGTGTGAGGGACCAGTAGCGTCCTTTCATTGTCAAATCTCTGTAATCATGCAGCTTTCCACGCAAAGTGGAGCGTTGGTATCCGTCGTCATGGTTGCTGCCGAGTCCGCTAGCGCCACACATGTCGAGTTGCTGATCCACAAGTGACACACCATCGCTTTCCATCGCCTCATCCACCCCATCTTGGGAGGCAAAGACACCTCTGTACTTGGCGTGAAATGTTTTATCAAGTGAAAAGGCTTCCATGTTTGCCTGATTTCGTTGAATCTCCTCCCGCCGTTTTTTGCGTCGAAAGACTTCCTCACACAGGAGCTGAAGTGCAGGGGCCAAACCCGTCTGCGCGTGCGTCACGCCAAGCGCTATGCCAAGTGCGGCCGAGATGGGAAACACCGGGAGGCGCACTCGGCGTCGCAACTCCTCCAGTTTATCCGTCAGCAATGCCCCGCGGCTGTCGCGGTGGAGGTCCATCTTGTTGGCGAACACCATAAGTGCCCTATCGCTGAGTCCGGGGAGGTAATACTCGAGCTCCCGTTGAAGGGCCTCCACCACCTCCCACGGCTCCGCCACGGACGCCGCGGTGTCGGATGGGGTGAAGGAGTCGGACATGTCCACGACATACGCCAACGATTGGGTGCGCTCCACATGACGCAAAAATTGGTGCCCCAATCCGCGGTTTTCGTAGGCGCCTTCAATTAAACCGGGCAGGTCCGCCACGCGACATGTACTGCCGTATAAATCATGAATCACACCCACGTATGGTCGCAGTGTGGTGAAGGCGTATGGGGCAACTGTGGGTTTGCTCCGACTAATCGCGCTGAGCAGTGATGACTTACCCGCATTGGGGTAACCAATCAGTCCAACATCCGCGATGATCTTTAGCTCCAGCTGTGCAAGCATGGTGTTCCCAGGCAAGCCACGTGTGGACTCAGTGGGTGAATGATTCCACTTGTTGGCGAAGGCCGCATTTCCTTTTCCCCCTTGTCCACCCTCGAGGAGGAGGAGCTCGACACCATCTGTATCCACATCATACACCACCTCATTCGTGTCCACGTCGATGACCTCTGTGCCTACAGGGAGTTCAATCCAAAGATCAGATCCTCTCTTACCATGCGCGGTACGTGCGAATCCAACGCTTCCCGGCATCGCACTTATTTGAGACCCCATATGTTGAATGTGTGAGAGGTCTGTCACCTTTTTGCTGCAGCGCAGCATGATGCTCCCGCCGTTGCCACCATTTCCACCACCAGGGCCAGCAAACTCGTTTCCATGTTCGTGGGACATGACACTCGCCCCATCACCACCAGGACCGCTGGAGAGAAGAACCTTTACACTGTCCACAAAGTGTTGACTCCGCCGCCCACCCATTGGACGCACAACGCTACGGTGCATCTCACCCTACATATAATTTAAGGAAAGAAAAAGTGAACAATAAAATACTTAAAATAAAAATCGAAATACGGATTTAGAACAACAATGAGATACAGTTAGTGGAACGGAGACAGAAAGAGTGCAAAAAAAAACAAAAAAAAAGAGAAAGAAAACGCATTAAAAAATAAAGTAAAAATGAATGCGAATAGTAATATATAAATATGTATACATATATATTTATATATAAATCTTTTCGGGGTTCCTTTTTTCGTTTTTAATCAAGGCAGACTTTTGCCTTGATATAACATTAACAATCTCCGAGTTATCGCCGTATAAGCGTCAAGTAGTGGAGTCAATTATTCGTCTCACAAAATAAAATAATCAAAAAAAAATCTTAAAACACATTGAAAGGAAGGTGCTTTACGTGAATGGGTCTGTGTAAAGCAATGATTTTTTCTTCAGAAAAAAACATGTATTTTAAATATTTTTTTTGCCCCTCTTTCCTTTTTTTGCTTGTTTATCCCATCCCTCCTCTCTTCTTTCCTTTTCCTTTTTTTTTCCCCCTTCTTCATTTGGGTTTCCCTTTTTTTTTCCCCCCTTTTTGTTTGTTTGCTGTTTCTCTCTCTCTCTCTCTCTCTCCCTCTCTCTATGTCCTTCCAACTAAAGATACAGGGATGATGCAAAGACAATATCTCTTTTAATGAGTTGGATGCCTTTTAGAAACTTATCGTGCAACTCCATGCTGCCAATGGCGGGTGAACGAGCGGCACCAGCCATTTGGCGCAGCAGTTCTTCTAATCGTCGCATCATTCGCACAATATCACCTTCATACGCTGATGTTTTACCAACGAGATCAATAAATTTGGCTCCCTTCGCCCAAAGATAGGTAACCTCCATTAAAGACGGCATTGTCTTCTCAACACTAGTTCCCTCATGAATTAAGCCACTTTCTATACTTACAGTAGCGATACGGTTTACAATCTCATTAAGTTCTTTTAGTGGCTGTTGGAACTCCGTGGGTAGCGAAAAACCGTCAGGGGAGCGGTGCACATTCACCAAACAGGACAGCAACGCAACGATCATCTCCGTCTCCATAGAGTTAAGAATACCCTTGAAGAGGAGTTCTGTAAGAAGGATTTCATTCTCATCTGTGGTAGTAATCTCACATGCTACACGCGCCTTACGTAAAACAATATTATCTTTATCAATGTAATCAAGTCGACGTAGGACACGCATCATCTGCTTCAATTCCTCAGAGAATACAGCACGTGAGACTTGGCTGAGTTCATCACGTATACCTTGAAGCTCCTTTTCCAATTCAAGTCGTTTCTTGAACACTTCAAAGCCTGCCTCCAATTCGGATGTGGGATTCTTTACAAGGGGACTCTCATTTAGTTGCTCCTCCAGTCTTTGCATCTGGGTTTGTACCTTGGAAAACTGTTCATCCTCGACACCCATCTCTTCGCTTGTGAGGAGTGGAACATCCTCACCATACTGACGATTTAGTTTTGCAAGTGTCTGAACAATTTGTGCACGTCCAGACTCTGATTCAGGGTTTGGAGGAAGGCTCACACGAAAGCGAGATATACCTTCCACATCCTTGAAATTAAAGGCTACAGTATAAAGGTCTGCTGTAGCTGACGTGTATTCTGACACATGACATGGAACGAGGTCGGTGGGATTTTTCATATCTGCCTTAAGACAAATAACAGCAACATCTACCGAAAACGCAGAGGGATCTTTTGCGTCTGCGCAGGCTTCCTTGGCTTGTGCAGAACGACAAACACCCCAACCAAATAATACTCCATCTGATGCACGTCGAATACGCAGAAGACGACCACTGTGTACAAAATTTCTTATAAAACGTGGCTGTTGCAATATCTCCATCACCTGCTGCCTTTTCTTGACGAGAAGCTCCTCACAGAGGGTGTGTTGGCGGAAAACCTCCTCCTCCTCAACCTGAATGCTTTCAATCTCACGTGAAAGTTCCTCAGCACGACGCTCCAGCACAGGACGGTTGCGTAATCGTTGAAATTGCGCAAAACTACGCTTCATCATAAATTCCGGATCCACATCCTCCACACGGAGGAGATTCAATACCATATTGTATGTCAGATGAAAGCTACTATTAAGCACATCTGCACCTCCACCTGTGATTTGTTTTAGTACTTCTGGCTCAACAGCTTCATTTACCATGGCGACGACGATACCCACGCGATCTAAACCACGACGTCCAGCACGTCCCGACATTTGAATGTACTCACCACCAGTCAAGTGGCGATTTGTTTCACCGTCAAACTTTTTAACAGATGTGAACACAACAGTTCGCGCTGGCATATTTAGTCCCATAGAGAAAGTTTCTGTGGAGAAAAGTACCTTAACCAGTCCAGCTTGAAAAAGAATCTCCACCACCTCCTTTAGAATTGGTAATAAACCAGAGTGATGAATTCCAACACCACGTCTGAGAAGAGGGAGTAAGTGTTCAATGGCAGGCAGTTTTCGATCATCCTCAGGAAGAGACTCCATAGCATTATTAAATACCTCCGTAACGAGCGCATCTTCCTCTGTGCTGTTAAAGTTAAGTTTTGAGATAAATAATGCATTACGTTCACACTCTGATTTTGCAAAAGAGAAAACAATAACAGGGTACATTTGTCTCTGCATAATAAGATTGATAATCTCCATAATAGGTTGTGTTCCAGATTTTCCAGTTTGCTTCTGTTTACCACGGGTCAAGGCATATTTTGAATCGGCACCACCATTTCCATTCCTGTTTTTCGTCTCATCAGAGCCCATGATGGACATCGCTTTAGAGAAATTATCCTCACGAAATTTCCCATCATTGTCCAAAATAAGAAAAATACCATCCGCCCCAGAAGGGTACAAGTAATGTTGTAACGGGACAGGCCGGTAATCAGTGTGAATAACATGTACCTTGGTACCAGGGTGAATGCTCTCCACCCAGTCTGCAAACTCACGTGCGTTGGGAATTGTGGCGGAGAGGAAAACGTATTGGCATCCCTCAGGTAGTAAACTAATCGTCTCCTCCCAGACAACACCGCGTGACTTGTCCCGCATGTAGTGCACTTCATCAAAAACAACGCATCCCACCTCACGAAGCATCTCTGTACCTCGGTATAACATGCTCCGTAAAATCTCCGTCGTCATGACAAGACAGTCGGAATCGGCCTTTATTGTCGTGTCACCCGTCATGAGACCGACGGATTCAAATTTTTCCGAAAACTCTCTGAACTTCTGATTGCTAAGAGCCTTGATGGGGGAGGTGTAGATGACACGTTTCTTCTCACGTAATGCCTTGGCAATGGCGTAGAGCGCCACCGTTGTCTTTCCCGCAGATGTGTGGGCGGAGACAAGAACACTATCCTCATTCTCCAAGGCATCAATACTCTCCTTTTGAAAAGTGTCCAACTCGTACGGAAAGGTTAACGCCGGAGACGTCTCACGACGCGGCCTTTTTCGACTCGTCGCATTTTTTTTCCCTGACATTTTACTACTCTTTACAAAAAAAAAAAATTATATATATATATATATATATATGACAGAATGGAAAAGGAAAACCCAAGAAAAATGAGACAAGAAAAAAAAAAAAAAAGGTGGGATAAACCCATGCAAGATAAAAATAATAATAATAATAACACTAATAACAGATCACAATCGTGTTCATGTACATATGCATACATATATCTGAGAAATAACAACAAGAGTAATATTATCATGGTGAAAAAGAACGCTTCAATTAATCGAACAACAGAATTTTTAAAAAGGTGAAGTGTGACGAAAGGCAAAAAAAAAAAGTAGAAGAACAAGAACAACAATCAAATTCATAGCTCAGAACTTACTAGTTTACCCTCCAATTTAAGAATCGACGCAGCCTGTTCCTCCAAAGGACCTCGTAACGATGACTCAAACACGTTATGTGCAGATTTTTGCGCCTCTTGCACAATCTTCACAATCACATCCGGCGCGACACGACTGGTTGACTCCATCCAGACAATACTGGATGGGTCGTGCCCCTTCACCGCCACACACACGGTGGGGCACTGCGCGCGCAGCTCCTCCGACGTCAAATCCACCACATGCACACCATCTAAAACCCCGACCGTCTGCGCATACACCACATCCCGCATCGCGATATGCGCATCAATGAGGGCTAAACAAGCCGCGTTGATGCAGGCAGCCTTGTCACTCCCATCCTGCCGCAGGATCTCTACACCAATGTGGATGTGTGAGTTCGGGTACTGCGCGAGCAGCACCACGGAGCGGGTAACCTCGAGCACGGCGGAACTAATGTCCTCTGAAAGTTTGGAATTCCGTTGCGGATCGCGCCGCCGCTCCCCCGCAAACGCGGCGACAGCCACCTCACATGTGATGACCGCCTCGTTGTATTTCCCCTCCATTCGGTTTGCCATTTCACACGGACCTTGAACAGTGGCGCATACGCTGGATAGGCCCGTGACGAGGGTGCAGCATCCATCAAATCCGGAGATGCTACCGAACTCCATGCCTATCCGACGTGACTCATGGGGGCGACGACCATCAAGTCGTAATCCGGCGGGATTTATATACTCCTTATTTGCTGTCATCCCTCCGCTCAATGTTTCTTTGCTTTTTTGTGTGCGTTTTTGTTCTTTCTTTTTTTTTTTCCCACCTTTGATGAGAATGAATATTTCAACCTCTTTCTTTGTATTACTCCGATTATTTGCCGCTTCTACGGAAATAAAAAAAAAAAACAGCCGAATAATACGAAACAGCAAGCAAGAGAAGGGAACAAAAGAAAGAAAACCAAAAAAAAAAATTTTCATTTCTCAGTACTCATAAAAATACAAAAAAACGAGCAAGAAAAAAAAAAAAGTAAAACGCTGAATAGAAAACAATATACATATACATTTATACATATATGTGTATTGTATCGCAAAGATTTAAAAAAATTAATAAAAGAAAGGAAAAAGTATATATATGGAAAAAAAGGGGGAAAAAAACGTCTCGCTGAAACTACAAACACTAACAGAAAAACGTCCAGATGCACTTGCTACTTCCTGATATATATATATATATATATATATATATATATATATATAATGAATGCAATGTTTATTCATTCCTCCCGTAGAGCAAGAGGTGACTCTACAGATATCTTTGAACTATATACGGCACTCGTACTGTCCTGCCTTTGTGGAGTAACGCACCCACTTCTGTGGGGCATAACCCAATCGAGGCTCCTCCACTTTTAGATCGCTCACAGTAAACCCACTAAGCGCTTTCAAGGGAATCGTGAAATGTATTTTGATAGGAGGACGCGACCAAAGACGCTCCGCGGAAGGAAGTGTTGGGGTAATCAGAACAATCTCCGCAGAGAGACTCACCTCCGCATCCTTTTGAAGAGTTGGAAGTTTCCATATAATAGCATGTTGCACCCCATCAAAACGTGCCTTGCCTTTCCCAACGACAACCTTCACATCCGCGGCATTCTCTGGGCATGGCACACGAACCTCCACCTCGCTACACGTCACTCCCTCCGGCACTTCACACTTGAGTGTGAACTCCACCTCTGTGCGTGTCTTGGAGACCTCCGTGACGCGAGCATTCTGTAACTTAAGGGGTGGTGGCAAACGCATTGCAGCACGATAACGCAACAATGAAAATACACCATCTACTGGTATAAAGTCAATCACCCGACCTTGAGTGAGACGAGCACATGAATGTACGGAGGTATCTTCAATGGCAAAGTCATCACTAAGCACCAAACGACATTCTGGCATACCTGAGAGAAAATTTTTCACCATCACTCTCCCGATTGCCATATTCTCCAAGACAACACCTGTCTGAGATAACAGAACACTATTTTCCTCAAAGACGTCAAGAAATAACTCATTTACACTGTACCAAAGCCCTTCACTTCTCCATGGTGTTTTTCCCACTACCTTTTTTGTCGTCTTTTCAGCTTCTTTTGGCTGTTTAGTCACGGAAACGTTTACACCTTGAGGTGTGATATATGTGCTCAACAGTCGAGGATCTGTGGATTGGGGATACCCAAAATCCATTGTCTCATCAATAATTTGTTGCAGTGCAACAAAATTTTCCTTAAGTACCTCCTCTCCCAGGTTATCAAAATAAGCGTAGCAAAGATCAAGAAGTTGAACAGCGTACTGTAAACAGAGAAAGCAGTTGACATTCTGATTGGACACAAGCACCAAGTACAAATCGTGAAAACGCGCATGTACAAAGCAAAATCCTTCTATAACATTAATTGGGTTACGATCCACAGTATAGGTGGATATGAGTTGATTACGGAACGTCTCTGCGAGTCCACGCACATTAAAACCATCACGAAATGCACGAGAGATGATAACATCACCTCGCGAGTTCAGAAACATGAGAGCACCTATCATTTCTGCTATTGATCGCCTCAAAGGGAAACAAAGAAAAAGAAAAAAAGAAAAAGAAAGGAAAGGGCAAAAATAACAATAAGAAAAAAAAAGCTCTACAGATCCTTTAAAATAAAATTAAAAACAACATTACTAATAGTTCAAACCATCTTGCTTACTAAGAACAAGAGCAAAAAAAAAAAAAAGTTGTTGTTGTTCTTGTTTTTTACCCTGCGCAATTCATCATTCTTGATCTTTTCTTTCTTTTCCTCTGATTCTGTCATTCCTCCGGCTTTATCCTTTCATTACCGCCCTGTTGTTGCTGTTGTTGTTGTTGTCTATGCGTTTTGTAGAGTCCAGAGTCTAAGATTCCTCCTCTGCTACATCTGCGCCAAAGGCACCAGCAATGTTACGCTTGTATTCTGCTTTCATTTCGCGACGGCGTTTTCTTCGTTCTAAAGCCTTTCGATCCTGCACTTCGTCGTAGACAGATACCTTCAGGAATCGATCTTTATCTACCTTGAAATCGTTTAACGCCTCGAGAGCTGCTGAGGCCGACTCACAGTATTCGTACACAACAATTGCGCAACCCTTTGTACAAGCATCACCACCTACACGCAGCTGTTGAATAGCACCATAGCTTCCAAAAACCCTATACAACTCGTCCCCACGACAAAGTTTGGTTGGGATGCCAGTTACAAGGAGAATACGCTCATCAGACATGAAGTTTCTAGAATACATATCCATCAAGTAAAGCATTTTTAAAATTATTATTATTAAGAGGCCAAAAAAGAAGCAAAATATCAACATTAAAAAAAAAAAATCAAAAAAAAAACCCACAAAAGGGAAAGTAGGGTAAAACTCATAAAGCAGGGAAAAAATGTATATTTATCCACAGAACACGGAAAAAAAAAAAACGTAGCTTTGATTAATGTGATTCACGTCCAACCCTTCAGAATATAAAAAAGTAATAATGATAATGAGTCACCACGCAGTCCTACGAAAGTAATTCATGAAAGGATGAAAGACATGTCACGTTTGGATTCTTTGTTTTTGCGCCAACAAGAGCAATACCGGGAAGAACCGTGCTGAGGAAGGACGCCTCTTTTTCATCATGCATTATAACCAATGATGGTTTTATTTGACGACAAAAGGCATCATATCCCTTCTCAGTCTCGCAGAAAAGTATTTTGTGTCGAGAAAGTCCACTTATTCCTCGTACCGTAGCAAGTATATTTGCCCTCTCTTGTTCACTTTTGATACGACACATTAAGTATATATCACACTCCCATGCAAACGTTTCGAA
Source organism: Trypanosoma mega (assembly GCA_030849715.1). Lineage (NCBI taxonomy): Eukaryota > Euglenozoa > Kinetoplastea > Trypanosomatida > Trypanosomatidae > Trypanosoma > Trypanosoma mega. Next base: position 62,721 of record JASANV010001564.1, on the reverse strand, counting down.
AGTCTTCTTTGCACCATCTCTCCACTTATCATTTTCCGCAAGAACTTCCCAGGCTATACATAGCTTACATCCAGGAAGTTGATGCTTTCGTAACCTAGTAAGTAGTGAAGAACCTCCTTCGCTTGATCGGGGAAGAATTACTGTAGGTCTTTGCCTCCCATCACCATGATCAGTTTTCTTAGTGAAAAACATGTAAAATGACACTGCACCAATAGCAGCTGTGACCACTACCCAGGCATATGAAGCGGAAAACCCCTGCCAAAAGGACTCAAATATCGGTTTTCGAGGCATTTTTTTTTTTTTTTACATGCACCTTACAGAAAAAAAAAAAAAATATGTAGAAAAAGAAAAATAAGTAAAAAAAGAAAAAGAAATGGCGCACCCAGATTTCAGTGACAAAGCAAAAAAAAAAAAACGTACTTTTCGTGTTGTAGCAGTACGGAGGAAAAAAAGAGGTTAAAAATAACAGTGAGAGCAAAAACATATGTGCACCAAATGCCTTTACTCATTCTTCAAATGAGTACTCGAACTAAAAATAACTTCTATATATATATATATATATATATATATATATATATATATATATATTGAGAGAGAGAGAGAGAGAGATTTTTTTTTCCTTTCTTTTAATGATTTCTATTTTCCTCCTTTATATTTCCGCACATCTGCTCCTTTAGTTCTCTTTTTGTTTGTTTGTTTTCTGTCACCAATATCTTCGCTTAGCTTTCATAAATATAGCTATCGGCACGGGTTCCTCGGAGTATAATTCCCTTTCCCATTAAAATTTCAAGATCTCTTTTTATATCAGCTATTCCGGGAACAAACCCTGTCTTTTGAAGCGATTCTTTTACCAAGGCGCACAATTCCGAATGCTCAAGAGTTTTTTTGCTTTTCATGATACGCACCATAGCTGCTTGAATGCTCATAGAACGAGAGGCTTCTAATGATTCACATTGAATTCGTGGTTCGAGATTTTCCTCTCGGTTTTTGTTTCCATATGCTGTTCTTACACGCAGTTTTGACTTTCCATTAGAAAAATTTTTATTGAAGCCATACTTCACAACTCCATCGATGTTAAAAGATGTTATCAATTTCATCTGAGAAAGTGACTCTAACTGTACGATAGCATCACTTTCTTGTAATTTTGTTGCAATGCATAACTCTTCCAGCGTTCTTTTTTCATCATTTTCAAAGCATAATATTGTGTTAACAAATGCTGTTGGTGTTACAAGCTCGTATTTTTTTCCATGATTGAGCGTAAAGGATACTGTGCCAAGATTAGTGTGAAAAGAAAGTCTTCTTCCGTTGTGACGAGGAATATAATAATGCTCAAACAAAGCGGCACAACATCGCATGCTCAAGGGAAGATCCAGTGGAAGCATCGTATACTGTGGCCATGCACCTGCAGTAACAACTGTAACATTAAACGACAATGGAAGTTCATTTTCCGTAGAAAGAGAACGCAGAAAACCCCTATTAACTTCTGTACGCATCTTTGCATCTTTTATCATGATTTCCAAATGATTGACAACGGAGTCTCCACATTCTTTTTTAAGCTGTTCAATTAAGAAAGCTTCATGGGTTACAGAATCCTCCGGTTTCGCATTGATTAATCTGGAAGCCAATAACATCTTGAAAACATACTCAAAACTATCCTTTGCTTTAAGAAGTCGAAAAAGACCAAATATGTCCGTGGCAATTTTTCCCAATTCATCTTCTTCTGGTTGAGGCTTAACTCGAGCATCGTAGTAATGAGCAAGTTTCTCCGCAAAGCAAACATCATCGTTAACAATATCCGTAAGAGCTCGAATTACAGGTGATCGATCTCCTTTCGGAACTCCTGAGAGTTTATCAACCAATTCCATGGCATTTTTTCGAAGTGCCAAAACTCTCTCAACACCTTGCTGTGATGAATTATGATCTACCACCCTTAATTGATCCAAACCTATTTTTTTTAAAGTAGATGTTATCATCTCCACCAACGCTGGAAGTTCATTAACTTTTTCCAGTGCAGTTGAAAGACGTTGCAGGGATTCACTGTCAAAATTTTTAACCATCGTTGCACCACCAGAAGGGCCATATAAAAGACGCTCAGCATTTCGTTTTATAAGCACACAACCCAAATTCTGTTCTACTCTTTCACCTGTGTCATTACCAACCAAGTCAGATATATCCACCTTTGCCTTTTCGATTGAATCAAGAGACCATGCAAGATACTCATTTGCATTGGTATCCAAATGTTTACTTTCTATTTGTTGAGAATATTGATTTGCTACTACTCGAATAAGAGGATCCTCCACACATGGTTCATAGAGGCTTTCTTTGTAAAGATCACGTAATTTAGGGCATAATGCTTTTAAAGCTATTCGAGAGTCTGGGTTTGATGTCAAACTGGCTTGAACACAGTTTATAAAAGTAGCTAAAATCTCATCATTTCTCAAAACTATAGTACAGAAAAGATTTTCACCCATTTGTGGAATGGTCTGCCTGTGACTCGTATAATTCTTGTTAAGGTAAAGTAACGCTTCACTTATATGCCTAACTGCCAAACTAAAACTGTCCCATTCTTTTCGAAGTTCCTGTAAAAGAAATTCCTCAGGTATCGTAAGTAAAAACTCACAAATTCCTTTGACTCGCTCAGTAAGTGTGTTCTCCAGGTAATCAAACAAATCACTGCTACATTGTCGCTGACATAACTGAAAAACAGAATGATGAACTTGTTGAAATGAATATCTAGAAATCATCTTGTTAAGAATCGCGTTGATGGTATCAGCAATAACATTCCATTTTTCGTCGTTCCCGCTATACATTTGTCTCATTCGAGAGTTCATCGTCACCACCTTCCAGAAAAGAAAAAAGTATGTATAATCAAATATATACTACCAAGCTCAATTGTTTTAAAAAAGTAAAGAAAAAATAGAATACAGAAAGGAAAAAAAAAGAATGATACTAAAAAAAAAAAAAAGCAACAAGATGGGAAAATACAAATACAGAAATGTAGAAACAGTCAACAATAATTTTAAAAAAGAAGAGCAATTTATCAATAATGAGGAAAAAGTTTTTCACTTCCTGTCGTCTCTTTGATACCTCCTTTTTGTCATTGTTTCATTTCATTTCTTTTTTTTTTATTAATCAATTACTTAAACTTCTTGAATGCCTCGCTGGTTAAATGAAAAGTTTTTCTTTCTTTCTTTTTCTCCCCTTCCTCTCTTCTTCTTGCCTTCGTTCTCGTTTATATTGTCTTTTTACTATTGGGTAGATTTCTTCACAGAGCGATACACCCCGCAAACAACTGCATGATCCCTTTCAAAAGGTTCAAGTGATGCTTGCTCCAGCGGTTTTAAACGGTCTTTTTTCAGTTTATTTAACTCCGAAGCAATCACAACTGGCGCTTCTAGAGTCGAATCAATACAATTAGCTTTAATAGAAATCACATAGTGTCCTCCATTCTTCAAAAATGCTTGTGTATTAAGAGCAAGAATACGTGCCTGATCTGGTTGTGCAACATCCATAAAAACACAGTCGACCATGGGGACAAGCATACGGTACTTCATGGGGTAACGAGCATCTTCAATAATGGGTACAATATTAGGTCGTCTTTTTGACATCTCAACAAGGTCACGTCCACTACGGTTAGAAAATTCTACCGCATAGACCATACCTGTTGGGCCAACAAGATCACTTACGTGGCTTACGGTTGTGCCACTTGCACCTCCAAGATAAAGAACCTTCGAACCAGGTTGCATATGAATACTTCCCACACCAGCGTAGATAGCTGCCGCCAGTTTGGAGCGATACGGATTCCATAGACGGTATTCCTTCTTTTCATCTCCACCCTGTGTAGCGCCTAGCTCAATACGTTTTTCACCATATACGGAAACGCCAGGAACCATATTGAGCGTGGCAAGAGAATCAGCCTTTCCCTTTGAGATAAAGACACCAGGATGAAGCATATGAGGCTCAACAATGACTTTTGAGCCAACACCACCTCCTCGTCCACCTCGTCCTCCACCTCGACCACCTCCAGCACCTCGGCCACCACCCCGTGAAGGACCTCCACGTCCACGTCCAGGACCTCCACCACCTCTTGCTCCACCCCGGAAGCCACCTCCACGGCCTCCGCCACCACCACGTCCAAATCCTCCACGCATAGGGCTACTTATTACTGTTGATCTTATTTCCTTTTACTTTTGTTAAAAGAAAAAATGTCCAATAAAAAAATAAAAATAAAAAAACGAAGAAGAAGAAGAAGAAGAAATGAAACAAAGAGAAGAAATTGATCAAAATTAGATATGAAGGAAGAAGATTGTCAATGAATTTTCAAAGATGTATTCATGAAACAAATGCAACTGAATTCGTGGTTTAAGATACTCTCTTGAAATGAACATACATAGGCGCATAAAAACTTCACTTTTTTATTCAATAAGAAAAAAAAAAGAAGAATTTTTTTTAAAAAAGAAGAACAAAAAAAATACAAACAGAAAGACTTCCTTATGATCTATTTGGAGTATCCATCACGTATAGATATATGTTTGAATAGGAACAACATCGTACTTCAGAGAAGAAACAGAGAAAAAAAAACACATAATCCGCTACATCCTTTTCCTTTCCTTTCCTTGCAAGAGTCTTGAATAATAATTGATTTAATGACATGTAATCCGGTTGCTCTAAATGATTGCACTCACTATCTCTCTTTCAAAATTACTATAAATGAAGATGAGAAGCAATTAAAAATACATGTAAATCCAAGATACATCTCATGCTTTCATTTTTTATTCGGCTAGCACTCCTAAGTAAAAGTTTCCCGAGATAAAAATCACGTCCAATAGTGACTAAGAAGTCATATATACCCAGTAATCTTTCACAATAAGGAAATAAAATTTAAAAAAACCTCCAAACATATACTTAATTGATTTTCTTAAAGTAAAATGAAAGGAAAAGTTAGTTAACATCCGACAAAATGTTCATCAGGAGAAATCACACTCATTATTTTCGCTTTCACGTTACATGTAAAAAAAATATAAAAAATAAACACATTTACTGTAGCGTGCGTGCCAACCTACATAGTAAAAGAAAAGTCGTCAATAGAAGGAATCACCTTTTCTTTTATCCTCTTTTTTTTTTTGCTTTTTCAACCATCCTTACCGCAGCCAACGTATTTCATAATTCAAAGAAGACCAACAACAAAAATAATAATAACAATGAATTCAATAGCAATACCAAACATTACTGAACCTAGAAATCTCCACGCGTAAACCGTGAAAAAAAAAAAAACGGCAATAATTATGAGAACGAGTTTTTGTGGTAACCCAAGAAAGAAGGCAGGAATTTCAAAAAATAAAAGAAGCGGGAGCGTCGCGCCGCACAGGAATATCGTCCACAACAGAATAAAGAAAAAAACACAGCACGAAAGAAAACGTAAACGGAGTGGTAATACCGCCAACCCGCGTCAGAAGCGGCGTTTTGATGTACTAAGAAATCGCAAAAGTGATACAGAGATTAAAAAATATATAAAAAAAAGATTATTTGAGTGGCCTCTTAGAACTGTCAGGTAAAGACAAGACGGCAAAGGTACTTAACAAGAAGGCGCGTCCGTGTTGGACGCGTCTCAAATTACGTCTCCTTTCTTTTGTTGTTGCTGTTGTTGTTAGTGAGGAATACTTTGCTGCTTTACCAACCCCAGAGAAAGACAACCTCTTTAGAACTGTTATCAGTTATTTCACTGAAGCTTGGCTCCATCACGAGGAAGTGAATCGTTCATACGCGCAAGGTGGAGCAAAGTGTTACATTAAAAAAAAAAACATATTAACCTGCAAAAATGTGTAAAGTCTTTTTAACTTATGGAAGTTTATGCGCTGGGTGCGTGGCCGCTTAGCTCAATGGCAGAGCGCCGTCCTAGTAAGACGGAGGTCGGGGGTTCGATCCCCCCAGTGGCCTTAGTTTTTCCTTCTTTTTCAATCAAAGATATATTTTTTTTTCCTTTTAAAGGAAGCCGTTCTGCTCTTTTTTTTTTTTTTTTTTTAAGCACCTATTGAAATGAACGCAAACTGAGGAGTAGCTACTTTTTCCCCTTTCCTTCATCATAAATAAAATTACTTTTAGAGCTTTCGAAATGAATAATTTGCAGCTGCGGTTCTATGTTTTGTTCTGGGAGCCTTTTGCGGCAAGTCTTTTATTCAAAAGATTATGTTTTCTTTTTGTTTTCTTTTTCTCTGAAAATATTTTTCCCCCTTTTGTATATATTCAGGCGTTTTTACCTCAGAACAGGGAAATCGTGTTATTTTTAAAATCGTCTTTACCTTTCTTTCCTAACAAACCCGATCCCCTCCGCCTTTGCTCGGATGTTGTGGGGAAACCTTTTTTTTATTACCCCCCTTCCGTTGGTGCAAAATACCCCCGAAAGGTTTACCTTGCCTTTTCCGGTTTGTTCCCAGAGTGGCGCGCCATTTGTCAATTTGTTGGGTGTGCGTTGTGAAAAATGTTTGCGGAAAAAACAAATACCCCCTTTTCCCCTCCCTTTTTTTGCTCCTTTATCATTTCTCTATTTTCATGTGGCGCAGGGCCGTCGCCAAGGTTATTCTTCTCTCCCGTTCTTTTCCCCATTGTCGCGGAAGGCGGCGCGCGTTTTTTAAGCGGCCTTTCCGGACGCGGTTGCGGATAGGCCACGGCGCGAAAAAGCGCGGCCAAGGCGTGGGTTGATTCTCCCTGCCCGGCCCTTCGGTCAACCAGCGCGCGCCATGCCCCCCCCCTCCCGCTTTGGGAACCAAGCGCCGCGACCAATATAAAATGCAGCGGTGTGGTTGGGGCCTGCGCGGGCCCAAAAACGCCGACAAGGGACAACATTTTTATCGAGATTATGCCATGCCGTTGGTGGGTTTTAATGCCCGCAAGGCATTTAACCCAAAGAAGGGCCGCGGCCACATGTCACGCAAAGAGTGGCACCGGCAGTTCCTAAATAGAAGAAGGCGGCGCAGACAGAGGGCCCCGTGGAAACAAGCTTGCAACCACGGCCCGGGGTTTTTGGAGAAAACGCCAAAAGGATAAAGCGGGCGGTTTTGATAGGAAATATGACGCATCTTTATGCCCCCTTTTGCTTCTTAACAGCTGTTTGCTTGGCGATGCGTTGCGCGTTTGTTGGTTTAAAAACGTTTCCTGTTTTTTTTTTCTTCTTCCCCACCCGGCGTGGGATAACTTTATCTTTCCCCCCCTGCCTTTGGTAAATTTTTGAACGCGGAGCCTTTTCACCTCACGCATCAAGATTCTTCTTTACATATAACAAAAAAAAAAAAAAATTTCCACACAAAGATTGTTTAAAATAATAAAGAAAAAAAGTGTTCGTATCCCGCCCGAGGCGGGTGGCAAATTTTCCCCGAAGGAGTACTGGAAGTAGTATTGCACTTGTGAACAATCACCTGAGGATCTTGCGTTCACACCTCCCTGCGCAAGGCTTATGTAGAGTAAACTGAACCACCTCCGTAAAGATAATAAAAATCAACTATGACAAATACAAAAAGTAATGCGTGCCGCAACGGTCGTCGAGCGCGCACTTTCTACAACAGCTTAATTGGGAATAGACATTGAGTTAGCCAAGGTTCGAATCAAGTTTGAGAGAACTTTTTTCTTCTTTTTTTTTAGAACTATATTATAGATATATATATATATATATTAAGGTTTCACCAACGGAAAGCGCAAAATTCGCGCCAGTTGTGGAGTTGCTCTGCGGGTGCAATGGGCTTTCGCAGACCAAACGGCGAGACGGATGGTGTGATTATGGCTTGCTAGCTATTCTGCGCTTTTTTTAAATATATGCTATTCAAAAAAGCCTTCCTCTAGACAGATTTTCTGAACTATAGATATATATATATGAATACCGCATGGAAATTATGAAAAAGAACAAAAAGAAACAAAAGGGGAGAGGAGAAAAAAAAAAAAAAAAAAATTTCTTTAAAGGTAATTACAATTTAGCATGCAGATACGGCGCCTTAATTTAGCCGCACTTGGAGAGAGAGAAAACCCAAAGGATAACTGAATTCTGGTATAAATACAAGGATTATAATGAGAAACTGATAGAGTGACAAACAAACAAAATGCGACCAAATAAACATCATATATTCTGTTTGCTGTTGCTGCCTTTTTTTTCCTTTTCTTTTCTTTGCAAATGAAGAATCTACATAAAAATAACATGCTAATAATGTATATTAACCAAGATACAAAATTAGACAAGTCCTTTTTTTCTTTTTTTTTTCTTAAATTATCTACATACATGGGTCAGATAACAGCAAGATAAGCATTTGAGGAAATGATTGTATGCGCTCGAGGAATTATATATTCGCACGAATCATCATCCACTTCATGGTCCAGAAGAAGTTTTTTATCTAGTCCCTCTTGCAGCTTGGGGGATAGAGGTGTACAAACCTCACCACCATCGCTAACCAAAAATGCATCTTGACGATCACCCTGCACAAACAAATGAGCTCCGCCCCCAAATCCTTCCCTGTCACTATCCTTTACCATACCATTTTGATGGTCATTTTTGTCTGTACTGTCACCACCATCACCACCATTGCCACCACGATTAGAATTCAAAAAATCACATTCCTTGACTGGAACAAGGGTAGGAATGAGAGCCACAACAGCATGATTTGTACAAACCACATGAAGACTGGAAATAGCCTTGCGTACGGTGGTTTCACCCCTTACTTCATTAGTTTCTTCTGCGAGTAAAAGAAACATGTTCCGCAGGTAGTATGATAATTTCTCTGACCAACGCATCATTTTAAATGAATAGGCCCCCTTTTTACGATCAATCCAACGTCCTAGTGGACCGTATTTGTCCATTCGCTGTAGTGGTGCACCACTATGCGCGTCCGAGGGACTCCGAGAGAGTGGGAGACCACATGATAGCCACTTCAAATCACGTGTGAGAACCACAGTTCTGTTAGCACAACACCACACAGAAAGTATAAAAGGTTCACTTGAATCTAATTCCGCACTTAAACGTTCTACACGCAAAGGAAAATGCATAGACTCTGTCGTCCCCCAAGGAGCTCGTAAACTTCGCAAAGCTAATGAATCAAGTTTACCTCTTGTTTGTACCTCGTCCTCCTCACCATGGTTTTCATTAGCAGAAGAAAAGGACACAGCTGTTGGTGTTTTGACCATTTTGGTAGAACCTATTCCAAGTTGCCCACATATGTTTTCTCCAAAAGCAAACAATTTTCCCGTCTGTAACAAGACAAAGGAATGATTTCCAGCAGCCTTCACTTGTCGTATAGGCAAACCAAAGAAAAGACGAATAGATTTAAAGGATGGCTGAAGCTTTGAAGATTGCTTTCCTCCCAATTGACCTTCCAAACCAAGACCACATCCATAAATACAGTTTTGTCGCTTAGTTAAAAGTAAAGTATGATTCGCGCCACATGCCACTGCCCCAATGGGGACCGAGCGTCGCTTTCCTTCAAAAATCTCACCCTCCTCACTCATGATATCTCCCTGATCGAAGCCAGCAATTTTTGTAGGAATTGAAAGAGGTGGTGGATATATGTCATCGTCATCAAATGCTTCCTCTTCTATTCTTTCCAAGATCGCATAATTTTTTCGTGTGTGTGAAGAACTCACCCAGACCGTTCCATCCCCCAATTGACCATACTTGTTGCAAAATCCAAAAGAGAATACGGAGCCGTTTTCATTACAAAACACAATATGTGAATGACCAGAAGCTACATCAACAACACAACCATCGCCATTCTCAACAATTGTACCATGTTTTGAGGGACATTCTGGTGCCAATAAGACCAAACGTCCACTGCGAAAAAGCGCCACCCCATAATGTTGCACACATTGCACTACCTTAAGCACAGAGTCGCCTTCTGCAAGATACTTTTCAATAGCACGCATATTCTTGTCACAGTATGACACCGCGGATGGGATTGCATCAAGAAGAACGTACGGCAGCATCGTTACTTGACCTTCCTATATTTTTTTAATGTATATATATATATATATATATATATATATAGTGATGATGTGTTATAGAAACACAATTAAGCTCACAATGTTTGAACTGGGCTAATTTTTGTATAATCAGAAAGGAGTATGAAAGGAGAAAAGAAGTTGTGGATATAAATTATAAGCTACTTCACGTACAATCATGACAAGATAATTTTTTTAAAAAACTATACACATGATCTTCTTTCTATTTTTTTTTTTCCCCCTCAGTTTATTTTCCCCTCTAGGGCACACGGACTCGAAAAGAAATATCAAAAAAACAATAGGAACAACAAGAGAGGGGCTTTTCTGATTATTTTCTTCAATATATAAATAAATATGTATGTGTAAATATGAGAACAACAAACATAACCGTAAAATAAAAAAGTAATAATAACCAGGTAGAACGGGACTCTACTTCAAGCACTTACGCGCCATTATGAGAAAGTGAATCCAATCTGATCGCTATTTTGTGTAGGTGTTGCTTCTATTTCTTTCGCATTTACTTACTGCAGTCAGAATCTTACTACTCAATCAATCTCATAATATCTGCAAGAAGGAAGAAAGATCCGGAAACAAAAATATGGACAGGTTTAGAAGCATCCTCGTTTCTGTCTTTAATAGCTGGCAAAGCCAGTTCGAGGAGATCATCAATGGATGTAAATTCAGCTTTGCAAGGTAAACATGGAACTTCACGATACAAACTCCTCCACGTTTCCATAAGCGCTAACAACTCTTCATGGGCCCGATCTTCAGGATGTTTTTGAGGATATCCGTACTTTATTCGTGGATTGTGTAATCCATAAATAATAACTTTTGAAAAGTACTGCACATAAGGCATAAAAGATTTAAGTATGAACTCTGGATCGCGAGAGGAGTAAAACAGGAGCACTCGTCGCGGATTAGGATCTGTAGTCACAGCACTGCTCGCCTCAAGGAACCACCGCGTGGCACTCGCCAAACTCTCTTGCGTGTGGGCCCCATCCAAGTAGAGAGTTGCGTTTGTTCCATCATGAATGGGTATGATTTGCGAACGACCCGCAAGAGTCATTTGTTGCAAAGCATTGCGTTCTACTTCGCTGAGTGGTAAGAGAGGTGGAATATCCGCCACACGTCGCGCCGCAAGCAAAGCTAACTTTGAATCCTCTACAACATGACTTCCCCCAATAGCGAGACGAGGCCAGTTTCGTATAGGTAAAGTCTGATCATCCACAAAGACAACAGGAGCACCTACTTTTCGACCTTGTGCTTCTAGTACCTTGCGTGTTAACGGATGATCATGTTGTGGTGCAACGTAGCATATGGTATTAGACTTTAGTATTCCAGCCTTTTCACCTGCAATTTCTTCCATTGTTTCACCAAGAATTTCCATATGATCTAGTCCCAAAGCCGTTATAACACACACTTCGGGATTTAAAACATTCGTTGAGTCAAGACGACCACCCATACCAACTTCCATAACCGCCACATCTACAGATTCTTCTGCAAAGATATATAAGGAAAGAAGGAACATAAAACGGAAAAAATTAGAACGTGTGCCAAGCTCCCGATCTATTTGACTTTCCGAGTTCGCAAGCTCATTGTAGCGGTCCAGCATATCAAAAAAGTAACGTGTATAGAGGTCTTTTGGAACATATTTATTATTCACCTTGATTCGTTCTCGAACATCAACAAGGTGTGGTGAGGTAAAAAGTCCAACCTTGAACCCATACGCACGTAAAAGTGCGGAAGTATATGTTGAGGTTGTTCCTTTACCTTTGGTTCCCGCCACATGCACAAAGCGAAGTTTTTGTATGATAGGCCGCATGTGAAGACGATCCAAAAGAAGATTTGTTAAATCAATATTCTCAGGACAGCGACCACCGAGAACTTTTTTAATCTCATCCGTGTTTACTCCACTATTCATGGTGCCATTTGTCATTTGATTTACCACCTTCAGCACATCGTCAAATGTCCTACCAGTAGTGACAGTGGTGAGAGGCATAACAGAAGTACCAATTTTACGCAAAATGGCAGAAACTCTCCTGCGCATAAAGAATAAATAATAATAATAATAAAACGCCGGTTTCTAACTAGCCAGCAAAAACAAAAAACAACTCACCCTTTTTCTATGTGCGTGTGCACGCCTGTGTGGGTGTTGATTTTGCTATTGATATATTTGTTGACTTTGGTACGAAACAATAAAAATAATAAGTCAGGAAGAGGAATGAAAAAGAAAAAAAAAAGGGAATCAAGACATGTGATTGGTGCTCCAATTACAGAAGAGGATGCTCTTTCATTTTCTCTCTTTCTCTTTCTCCATGTCACGTCAACAGGGAGAATAAGGAGAGAAACGGGTGTAATAAACAGACATCAAACAAGAATAGAAAAACAACGAACTGACTACTGTAACAAGAGAACAATAATAGTTGCAACAACACAGATTTAAGGAAGTAACAAAACAAAATAACGAATAATAATAATAACAGCATGTTAACAAATGGTCATAAAAATACGCACACACACAATCTCTGAGTAATTGGCGAACTCCAAAGAACCGCAATGACGATATGGAAAAGTGGAAGCCATGGAAGAAGTATCCTTTTTTGCACCTGGACATGATATATATATATATATATATATATATATATATATATATATTGAGGTAATTAATAATGGTGCTTTTTTTTTTTAGGCTTACACCTATTTAACTCCATTTTATTCCTCAGATAGGGACAACCTCTGGCGAATCCGCGGTGGGTTGTGTTACCAAATGAACACCTCTACCACCCGCTTGTTCTTTGGTTTCGTCACCCAGATCTATCACGCGTGCCACAGTGGCATCAAATCCACACCGGCAAAGCACATCAAGGACGTCAATCTGTTTTTCACTTAGAGTGTCATTCGGGCTTTTTACCTCGGAAAGGATGAAACCCAGATCCCCCGCGACGCAAGGCGACTCACGCCACATGACAAGATCAGGGAATCCGGAGAAGTCTATGGTGTGACCGTCCTCTGGCGACGAAAGAAACAACAATCGAAGAAGGGCACACAGAGCCCGCTGCGGAACTACTTGAAGCAGAAGAAGCAACGGAAATCCTGCGAGTTCCACGAGTTGACACGTAGGCAAGGGTGACTCCTCCATCTCATGTGGCGATGGCTGACCTGGCAAGACATCTAAATCGTCCTCCTCCTCGTCGCTCTCTTCTTCGTCCTCCTCCTCCTCGTCGTCGTTCTTGTTCTTGTTCTTGTTCTTGTTCTTGTTGTACTCTTGTTTACTACGTCTGTTCCCCTTCACATACTTCTCCTCATCATCACTGGCCAAGAGACTCGTCTCACTGTCCACGTCCCTATTCTCCTTTCCGACTTCGTCTGTGTTTCTTTTCATATTTTGTTCCTCCATCTGTGGCCGTGCCGGTAAGACTGCATTCATACCCATAGATTCCCCTGCGCTCTGCCTTGGAGAGGCGTCTTCATTCCACCCAGAGCAGTGCGTCTTGGCGTATTCAACGAGTGTGTCACGAGGGCATTGCTCAAAGAAATTCAATCGTTCCTCAATGATGCGACGTCGTCGCCAGACAAAATTGGTCGTGCTAGTAAGGTCTAGTGGTCCTTGTTGAAGTGGTGAAAGCCACACATGGTCCGCATGACAAGACGCCTTTTGTTTGTCCGGATCGTACCTATAGGCATCCCAGAGAAGAATGTGAGCGACGTACAACACCCAACGCCCTTCACAATGCAATCCTATCCATTCCTCATCACGCTCTCTGCGGGAGGCAATGAACCAACGAAGGACATGATCCTCCACGCGACACGACGCCGACGCGCGGAATGGGTCGCGCCAAAGTTGCGAATCTTCGGAATCGCGAATGGACGGCACCGTCAGTGTCCTCGCGGTGCGGAGACTATTTGTGAAGCACACATACGACGGGGGAAGTGGTGTCCAACGACGCAAGGTACGGTGCAGAAAGGCGAGAGTCTTCTCTATAGATAAGCGGTGTGAACGACGGCAAAAATGCTGTCGATGACATTCACCCACTGCATTGTACAAGGCCGCATCCTTGGGAGAATATAGTGGATGAAATAGAGCACGTAAGAGACGAACACGACGCTTTATTGGGTCAGGTAAGGCATTTGGTTTTTCAAACGTCAAGCGAAACCGCGGCGACGAGACTTCTCGCCAAGACTCCTGCTTTAACTCAAGAAAACGCAATGCACCCGTTTTGTCACCTAGGTGTGTGAGGTTTAGGGCAAACTGATGCGACCACTTTCCCCGTTTTTGGAAGCGATAGAAGAAAGGAAGTGTTACAGTACCACAGGGCGATTTCACAACATGTACCGGTTCTTCGAGTAGCTTACGCAGTAACTCATTTGCCAAATCCCATTTTTTGTGGTACTGCAGCATAGGAACGAGAAGCTCCAGACACGCAAACCATTGATATTTGGGAAGAAATGGCAAAAGATGTTCATACATTAATCCACCATATCGCAGGAGAGTCTCCACATGAACCATATTCTCCTCATGCGAAAGATCTCTATCCCGCTTAAGACCAGTTTTCATCCCTTCCATTGTCATCATACTCACCTCTCCATGTTTTTGTTGTAAACAGTGAATTTGTGCGAGCCCTTTTTGAACAACCTCGAGGGATGCTACGGTGAATGTACTATCCCAGTGCCGCACCTTACTCTTTCCCTCACTCACCTCGAGGAGTTCCTGGAGTAGGTGTAATGCCTCCATGTAATTCGTAAAGGCATCTGTGGAGATGCAGAGGTAAAGTGGCTGTAGAGGTTGTGTTTGACTCCCCTCGCCGTCTCCGTTGCCGTGCTTGTCCTTTTCACCTAATCCCCACCATGGCGGCACAGGGACTGTGAGGTTTGCGATTTCCTGCCGCGCTAACAGTCTCGGCGCCAGCTGCAGCAGTGCGGTGGTGGGTGGAAGTGAGTGGTGCGATTGCAGCATCCCCCATGTGCCGTGTTGCCGAGCAATACTGTGCAGCAGCACACTAATGCGCTGCACACCTCCCCGAACCCCACCGTGCACGCGGCAGAGCGGCCCAACGTGTGTGTCCCACGCGCGGACAAGCGGGGCGGCGTCGTTCACCCCCGTGCAGCCGCGAAGGGCGGAGAGAATGCACCGAATGAGATTCTCCTTCCGCTTCCACACCACCGCACTCGGCCTCGGCTGTGTGGCGAGCACGAGTTGGCGCAGTTCGCGAACCCGCGCGGTGCGGAGGACGGCCGCCGCGTCCGCGTCACCGTTTGTCGTCACCATCGCCCAAACCCCCGCGCCATCGATGCGCGCGAGGAGGGCATTGTCCTCCCCGTCCCCTTCGAGGCTCGCGGGGAGGAGACGGAGTCGCTGGAGGGCGGGGCCCACACGCATGTACTCCGCGTACTGCTCCTCCAATTGACGCACACGAAACCACACAGGGGTGCGCAGGGCGAGGCGTAGAAGCAACTCCAACGCCGTCGCCACCTCCAAGAGAGCGGCGGGATCGGGGGAGACAGACGCATGACTGCGCCACTTGGCCAAAACAGAGAGTGTCACACGCATGGAGAGAAGTTCCTCCGAGCCAATCGCGGGACCGTAGTAGCGAAGCACATACCAAAAAGCGATGTGAAAGGACTCCAATAAGGGTGTGGGGGTGCCTTCGTATAGGGAATACGTAAGACCAAGCAAGCTGTTCATCACTCAAATCAACAGAGGCACATTCAGTAAAGAGAATAAAAAGTAAGGTAGAGAATATCAACAATAACAACAACAAAAGATGTGAAACGAAGAGCGCTCTTCTTCTTTTCTACAGGTTCGATTCCCCTTCGACTTGATCTTATTTTTATGTAAATGCAAAATAACAAAGAAGGAAATAACATAACATAATAGAAAAAAAAAACATCAGAAATAACAAATACTAAACAAAACAATAAAACAAACCAATGGTTTCATCGAATGCCAAATGGAGAAAAATAAAAACAATGAACACTGACTTCCTTTTATTTCTCTCTCCTTTTCTCTCTCTCTCTTTTTTTTTTTTTTGCGTTCCTTCCCTATCTTATTCCCTATGGATTTATATACGTACTTTTTTTTTCTTTCTTCTCTCCATTTACCATTCCCCCTCCAAAAAAAAAGTTTTATAGTGCCTAAACACAAAGGCAAAGAACAAAAACTCCACCCCCCCCCCCCAAAAAAAAAAAAAAAAGAAGGGAGAGAGGAGAAATAAGAAAAAATGATGCCAACTTTTTCCACACAGTCCATCATAAAACAGAGTGAAAAAGAGAAATGTAAACAGTTTTGTTCTCCTTCGCCAACACAATAACATCAACAAAAAATTCAAGAACTAATAGATTCGCACTTTCTCTATATTGAAAGTAAATGGCGCCTTTACCCAAAAAGCGGACAGGGGGGTGCAAACCATCCACCAAGCGGACTGTTGTTCTGTTTTTTTTTTCCTGTCTTTTGTCTAACACATCCTTTTCTTATTATCCATTTCCCTTCATGAGACCCATCAATGGAAGCAACTTCGTTAGGGGACGCAAAGGTATGGCGGATAGCGTTTTCATTATAATGTTAACATTATGGAAACCAGGTTTTCATTCCTTCTTCGCCCTTTTTTTTTTCACTTTTTGCTTTTTACATTGGTTTTTCTTTTCCTTTTCGGGTGGTGAGGGTGGTGGTAGGGGGTTTGGTGGTGGTAGTATTGGTACTTAAAAGTTGTCATCATAATTTCACGAAAAGGCGGCACGGACAACGCAATATTAAGCAAACATATTATTAGAGCCATATGAATGACACGTAGCACAGTAAATAAATAAATAAATAAATATATATATATATATGTATAAGGAAGACCAAGTAGCAACAAAAAGTCATATGAACAAGCGCGCAAACACACACAGAGAGAGAGAGGGAGAAAGAGCGAGAATTCCAAAAGTATATACATAGCTATCGTGCACTAGCTACCGTACAAAAAGTCTTCTGTTTGTGTGGCTATCGGTTTACCGATTGCGCAGACCCCAAACCCGATTGCTTCAAGCTTTTTTTGATTCACAATAAGACGACCATCAAATACGAGTGGTGGTTTTGTCATAATTTTGTAGTGTTCATTGTAATCCATTGTAGCAAACTCGTCCCACTCGGTCATGATAACCATAGAGCTGGCATTTTTGGAAGCTTCCAGGGCAGTGGCGACGACGTCGACATTTTTTAAGATACACTCCATATCCAGTTTCTGCGAGAAGCCTCCCTTCTTGAAGCGGGGGTACACACAGTGATAAAGCAGGTGCTCCTTGTTCAGAAAATTTTCCAGCTCCATGATAACACTCTCTCTGGTTACCTTTGGGTCATAGATGCGCAGTTTAGCACCCTCCTGGAGTAGACGTGCACAGACGTAAATGGCGGCACTCTCCCGAGTATCACCAGTATTTTTTTTAAAAGCAAAGCCCATTATAGCAATCGTCTTTGCATTTACAGTATCAAATGAATTCTTTACTATTCGTTGATAAAAACGTTCTTTTTGGTAATTATTCATCTTTACAACCTGTGTCCAGTACTCAGCGGTTTCTTCAAGGGACAGGGAGCGGCAGAGGTAGACGAGGTTGAGAATATCCTTCTGAAAACAGGATCCACCAAAACCAACGGAAGGGTTTAGAAATTGAAAGCCAATGCGCTTATCGGCACCAATGGCGCGACGTACTTCTGTGACATCGGCACCCGTCAACTCACAGAGTGGTGTGATGGAGTTAATAGACGATATGCGTTGCGCCAAGAAGGCGTTTGCGACGAGCTTTGACAGCTCACTCGACCAGAGGTTTGTGTAAATAATTTTTTCCTTGCTTACCCAATTCTCATAGACAGAGGAGACGAGTTCAATGGCATCGTTGGTTTCACCCCCGATGAGCACGCGATCTGGGTGGAGAAGGTCATTAATAGCCGTGCCCTCCGCCAGGAACTCTGGATTGCTCACAACGGAGAAGCTGACGCAGTTGTCCTTCTTGTAGGCGGCGAGAATGCGGCGAATGGACACGCTGCAGCGCACGGGCACCGTAGACTTCTCCACAATGACAAATTGTCCCTCCTGACACGTCTCACCAATCATGCGGGCACAGCCTTCAATGTATGTGAGATCGGCGGCAAACCCTTCGCCGGTGCCTTTTTCCTTTGTTGGCGTGTTGACAGCCACAAAGATGATATCCGCATTCCGCATCTCATTCTTGTCGGTAGTGAAGAAGAGGTTCTTGCCGCGCACCTCGTAAACTATTTGGGCGAGACCCGGTTCGTAAATGGGCAACATGTCTTTTTCGCCGGGAGCCGGGGCGGGGTTATTCCATGCCGCAATGCGCGCCTCCGACACATCAAGCACATGCACATGAATGTGAGGACACTGCTTGGCAATGACCGCCATTGTGGGACCACCAACATATCCGGCACCAATACATACAATCTTCATTGTAGAGATGGGAATAACAATAATAATAATAGTAATAATAGTAAGACAATAATAATAATAATAAACAATAACAACAAAACACAATCGGCTACGATATTTGTTATATTATATTCTTCAGTTTTACGCACGCGTTTGGAGGAAGTATATATAAGAGCGACTGACGTCAGAAAGCTAACAAAAAGAAGACAGGAATGAACTTGATGAAAAGGAGAGCAAGGAAGAATGAAATAAAGATATATGAAAAGAGCATCAGACGTACGCGTATGGAATCTTACACATAGGCAGACGTCTAAGGTGAGAAAAGGACAAAATAAATTAAAATGGTAATATCAATGATAATGACCATCTGCATAAATATAAAAAGATAATAGTAATAATATATATAAATATAAATAAATAAATAAATATATATATATATATTTAAAACAAATAAACACAATGAGGAATGGTGGGACACTACGCATACTCAAAGAAAGAGACCAATTTCTATAGTGGAGAGAGCACCATTTAGCAGTCTTTCTCTGTTCTCTCATGTTAATTTACTTTCTTTTGTTACTTCACTCTTTTCCCCCCCCCTCCTTCTTTATCCTCATTTTTGTCCAGTTATCGTCTGTAAAAGGGTTTCCCATGCACTTCGTGCTGCCGTTGCGGTGAGTCTTTCCTGCGGGTCGAGCGCAAGCAATCGCATGGCAAAGTCCGCAATGCCGTCCCCACAGGCATTAAGTACTTCGCACTGCGTGGACTGAAGGACTTCGCCTTTCATTCTCTCTCTCTGATGCAGACTTCCCGCGAGGGCGAGGAGACGACCGAGATTTTCACCACCAAAGAGCATAGAACCAGTGAGCAACTCGTATAGCAAACAGCCACAGGCCCACATGTCGGCAGCCAACTCTCGCTCGCACACGCGCTCGTAGTCACCCTCCGCAGCCACATGCACAGGTGTGAATATTGGGGAGGACGGGGATGTGTTACTTGTGGTGTTGTCGTCTGAAGGAACTTTTTGCGTTCCCTGTACCGGCGCAACAACGCGTGGGGCGAGGACCTCTGGGGCCTGCACCGCCTCCGTTCCACGAGTTGGGCCCCAGCAGTCCCCGGAGCTCACTGCACCACGAGTGGATGTGTGACCATTTCGCACCGCGCTCGCGTCCTCCCCGATGACTTCGCAGACTCCAAAGTCACTGAGCCGCACAGCGGTTGGGACAACCACCGCGCCGGCGCCTTGTCTCACCTGAAAGCTCTCAATGAGCACATTGTCTGCCTTGAGGTCATTGTGCCGGATGTGGTTGGCGTGCATGAACTCCACGGCTTCCAGAAACTGCGCAAAGATGGGCCCGCACACGGCGAGGATGTCACTTGACGGGCCGAGTGGAAATCCACTCCGCGCCACGCGCCACTCGCGCAGGGACCCGCCCGCGTAGAGCGGCATAGCGAAGACGTACTGCGAGGTGGTGCGGCCACAGAAGAGGAGCTCACCAATGCGGGGGTGTCCGCACAGCCGGAAGAGCGCGGTGGCCTCCGTGTGGCAGCTAAGCAGCGCCGCGCAGTCGTCGAGGCCATGCAGTGCGATGGGAACCATTTTGAGGGCGATGTGCACATCCCCCGCCGCGTCATGGCGCGTGGCGTTGAAGACGGCGCCGTACCCGCCGGACCCAATGCGCCGCGCAATGTGAAGCCCATCCAGAAGACGCGGCCGCGGCACAAGCAGGCGACGCAGCACATCCACACCAGCCATGAGGGGACACACTAAGCCCTCCACCTCCGACACAGACTCCGTGAGGATGGCATCGAACGCGGTGATGGCGGCGGCATTTGCGGCGTCCCGCGTAAAGGACTCGAGGCGGCGCAGAACGCACACGAGCGGCGACGGAGTGCGGGAGCTGTCGAGGTGACGCCACTGCGATCGCTTGCGTGTGGCGCGGTGATGCGCCGCGTCGAGGCTGGATTGGCTCACCATGCCCCCCTCACGCCCCGGGAGAAGGGCGGAGAGAAAGGCGAGCAGTTCTGCCACCGTCCCCGCATCGCTGGCAATCGCCTCGCGTTGTAGCGGAAACCGTGGGAGATGCGGGGAAGAGGGTGATGCAACCGTTTTGTGCATCAACGGTGGAAGAATGGGAGGTGCTGTTGCTGCTGTTGCCTCCTGTGGTGCTTGCGACTGCTTGGCCAGCGTAAGATCGAGAGAAGGTATAGTTGGGGGTGGAGGAGGTGGTGGTGGAGGCATACTTGGCTCAAGCGCTGCGCCGGTGTCACCGTTCGAGGTGTAGTACTGTGGCGGGGCCAACGTGGCGAGGGAGAGCATCGGAATGCGAGGCGGCGCCGGAACCAACGGCGGCGTGCTTGTCTCACTCGCACTTCCCAGTTCATCTACCAATGGGTCCTCTTCCCCTTTCCCTTCCTCATCCTCTTCTTCTCCCTTCACAATTTTTTCCCCCTCTCCATATTCTACTTTGCCTTGTTTTCGTTTATCCCTTGTTTCGTCTTTTGATGCCTTTTCCTTGTCCGTTAATGCGCTCACCTCCTCGCTGATAGCGGTGGCCTCCTCGGGATAGTTCCTTGGAGTCACACTCTCAGGCAACATGCGGCTGAGCATGAGTGGAATGGAAAGGTTTACCGCTGTGCGATGCGCACCTCGCTCCGCCACGCACAGTAGTCGCAGCGCCTGAAGAAGAGAGCGCATGAGGCGACGCTGTGGTGAAGCTTGTCGCGCCTCCTGTAGGAAGCGAAGGTACAAGAGCCGCGTGTACGTAGAGGCGTAGCGCCCGTCTGCTTCACCAAATGGCGATTGAAACGCGGCACGACCAGCAGGTGTGCAAAGAACAGTTGACGTCGCCGCCACAATATCCGCAGCGAGGGATTGGAGTTGCCCTACACCCCGACGAGCGGCCGGTGCAGGCTGCAATGAGAGGAGTTGCACACACGGTCCATCACTGCCAGCGAGGAGGGAGGATGCAGGGTGACGCTGCGCTCCGTGAAAACCTCCTCCAAGAGTGTCTAGTGGCCATGTACCCTCACGGCACTCCTTGCAGACCGTGAGGAAGGTCAACAACACACGTCGACAGAGTCGCACCGCGTCCGTTGTATTATATAAATCCTCACTCTTCGCATCATAACCCTCTTCACGAACTACACCCGCTGGCCACCATCTCCACCCACCTAAAGAAGAAGGTGGAGATGAAAGAGAGGGAACATATGTGACCGTCGTATCAGCGTGAGGCGATGCATTTGAATCTGTCATCCTACTTTCCATGTGAGCCAACGAGGATGCACTCCTAGGGGACGCCAAAGTTGGAAGAGCGGCTGCAATGGCAATCGCATGACTGAGAGTGGTCATGCAGCAGTGATTTGCGCTTCGACTTATAGTTGCTGTCGCTGCGCACACCTCGAACATTGCCGCCACCGCATAATCGCGAGCCAACGAGGGGGAAATGAACTCCAACGCACGCGCCGCATCGTCTGCGGCGAGTTTCGCAGACTCCAACAGTGTCGCGGTGACATTCGGGAGGGACAATCGACGATGATGATGAATGGCACGTGTGAGACCGGCAAGAAGCCATGCGAGTCGAACCACATTGCCCTGAGCTGAAGAAATAGCACCGCGCCAAAGTGCTATAAAATAACGCGCAGCAGACCCACCGGCGGCGCGTGCGGCAATACATAGTGCGGCATCTGCTACTTGTCCGTCGTGGCGTAAGAGAGCCGCTAATGCTGCTGCTGCCGCCCGCTCCGCCGCCGTCGCGCGCTGCAACTCTCCAGCACCAGTAGATACCGCAGGGTTAAGAAGAAGAAGACTGTCAGCTGAGCCTTCGAAATTATCGAGACGACCTGCCATCACTGCGCACACAGCACAATGATCTGCCCCTGTCGGAAGAATACTATTCGTCTTCATTTGACTGCTGTACACAATGCTGGAAGCGTTACCTCGACGCTTTACAATGATTCTACCGCTGCCTCTACTATCATCTCTACATGTAGCCTTTTCTTGACTACTTTTGATCTTATCGCTTTTTCCAGTATTACACTCTGACCACCATTCGTCATCATAGTCATCATCTTCTCCTTCTTCCGCATTGCTCTCACCGTTTTTCTCATTTTTGTCTTTATTGCTCATTTTTTTGTTATCCTCAACACCATTAAAACAACCATTACCATTCCTACTCCTTGAGTTGGCTCTGCTCGCTTCATCACCTTGCCGTGCAGCTAACTGCAGTAGTGTATGAAGGTCTTGCGCGGCAAAGAGGGTACCGAGCTTCGTAGCAACAAAGAGACTACGTTGCGCCTCACATTTCTCGTGCAACTCATGTGTATTGTTCTCTAATCTCAATACAACCTCTCTTCCATCCTGCTCGTCGTCTCCCCGTTCCCCCACCGGGGTGGCAACGAGTGGGGTATCCATGTCAGCAAGTCCAAGACTTTCGCCTCTCCCTCGCCACCCATCACCAGCGCGGAGAAACGACTCTACAAGGCGCGCGCCTTCCACATCGAGGGAGTGCCCAAGTAACGGACCACCTAGCGTCTCACCCAGACCGTCGCGGCTGCGTCTGATGGCTGTGGATTCAGCTAACGACCGTGGCGCACCCGTCACCTCCGCCGCCGCAGCAGTAAAGGCCAAAACATCAAACATAACACCCATTCCGTTCCCTAAAGGCAACGCGGCGTAATGATGCGCCGCCGCCGCCGCCGCCTGACTAGCAAGAATGGCTCCCCCGGGCCCTACAGGACAGTGACGAAGGAGACAGCAATACCAGCGGTGGCAGCGCCAAAAGTCCGGTTCAGCGACTGCCCCGTCCGGGTGCAGCAGCGGGGTGAGGACCTCCAGCGCGGCACAGCTCACGGCACGTTGAGCACCGCGCAGGGAGCAAAGCGTTTCGACGAAACGGCCGGCACAGACAGTCAAACGCAGCAGTCGATCCCCGCTGTCTGATGCAGCTAGGGCACCAACCGCAACGGCATAGGCGCGCAAGAGGGAACGGCAGGCAGCCACCGCCGCGTTGGCGTCCACCTCGCGACGAGCGTGCATGGTGTCAAGGACGCGCTGAAGGGACTCCTCAACCTGCGAGAGGTCCGCTGTACAGAAGGCAGTGCGTATGCGGGGAGTCGACAAAAACTCCACGCTGGAGTCCGACTCCGCGGCTGCACTCATCATTCAGAAGTGAACGAAAGTATAGCCTCCTCTTTTTTCTTTTGGGACTAAAAACAAAGAAAGCGAAAAGAAATTAAATACCAAACGTAAAAGAAAGAGAGAAAAAAAAAACATATTTGACACACAACAACAAAAAAATAAATAATAATTACATAGATATGTATTTTTTATTACAAAATGACTTCATTTGCCATCACACTTAGTGTCATGGTTTCCTGAGGTTGCTAATTACAAGGACAAAACGTTTGCGTGTTCTGAATACTTTTACTGACTTTGGTCTTGTACATTTGACGATAAAATAATAGGAGTAGTAAATGGATCGAGGCACAAAGCACGCATAAAATCCCTTCGCTAACTACGTTTTTTTTTTTTTTTTGTAATCATTCTCCTTTACTCACTCACTCACTCATTCAGACACACATACACTCACTATTTCTCTAAAGATACAAATCATTTCGTTTCCGTTTCTTCGATAATAGAACGCATGAATTCCATAAACCGAGCACGATAAACAGGCGGCGGAACACAACTCACCTCCTTCATATCATGCAGGAGCATGGACTTTCCATAGTGCTCCCCCACCTTTTTGAGTCCGTACACTGTGAGACAGTCTACAAAGCCAAAATAGTAAACTTCCGATCCGTCTGCTGAGGCAAGGCCGCCATAGTAGGCACGAAAAACACTTTCTTGACAATTTTCGAATTTTTCATCGATAAGAGTATGCCCATTTTTACTATTCTTATTGTCACTATCTTCTTTTTCATTACAGCCAAGTTCATCCCGCACAACGCGCATTTTTTGCTGCTGTGCTAAGCGAAGCTCCTTTGCCTCTCTTGAGTCAACATCGAAACTATCATGAATTCCCACCATTAAACTGTAGTCGAGGACATTACACGCCTCTAGAAAGGCTGTGTCCGCGTCCAGCTGCGCCAAGAAGGCATCTCGCACACCGGCTGCAAGTCGTAGTCGCCGCTTCTCTGCAATAAAATCATTATCCTTTCCTGCCGCCCCATCCCGTCGTGCTGCGGGTTCCGTGCTGCGATGCACCGTTGAGCCCTTAAGGTCGTAAACACTCATCACAGGAAGTCGCGCACACACAAAAACGTTTTCGGCAATCACAAAGGCGCTCTTTTCATTCCCGCGGGTGAGGGCGTAAAGACCCGCGTAACGTGGCAAGAGCGTGTGCGCGTAGCGATGCGCATGCATAAAGTACGCAGGAAGTGTACGGCGCATTGTGCGACTCTCGTTAAGAAAGACGCGTTTCAGGATGAAACGGCAGTCATGACTGCAAAGAAGGAGAGAGCCGCTCCTCCCACTGCTGCGCAAGTCACGCGGGGCACAGAGACGCCCGAGTAGCAGACGTGCACGAAGTGCACTTATGCCGAGTGCATCGAGAAAGGCACTATGATCCACGCCGAAACGACATCGTGTGGCCGCAAAAATAGCTGGGGCGTAATCTGCGAATGTAATGCGATCCCCCTGTAGTGACGGGATGCGCTTGCGGAGGAAATTGGATGCAACATTGACGGCTCCCAATTGTGGGGCGTTCCTACCCCCAGCAATCGTCGGACTGCTGCCCGAGAGGTCAAAAGTTGTCTTTGCCTCGTAACTTGAACGATCGAATTGGGTGGTAGTAGTCTTCTGCTGATGCTGCTGCTGCGCTGACAGAGCCGACTCGATACCAGTCATTAAATAGGTGAGTTGAATCCAGTGTACAGAGCCGAAACCGAGTGACGGGGGAAGGGTCCATGCAGCCGCAAAAGACGACACAGCAGCAGCGGTGACAGCCGTGTCCACATCACAGGTGAGCACATTAAATTGTTCAATGAATGTATCAAAAGACATCGATGCCCCACTCTCTTTCGCGTCGTCGGTGATTGGAGCTAGACGCAGTCCGCAACGTATATCATTTGCAATGCACTTGAAATCAACCCACCGCACCTCACCTTTTGTTTCGTCAATACTCTGATTATTTCCTCTTCCACCAAAGGCCCGAAATGCTACTGCAGCGCGCTCCATCGCGGTTCCCTGAAGCAACACGCGCATGCCATCCACATACGATGCTAATCGAACACGACCGCCTGCCATTGCACCGTCTCCGTCTGAATCCTCTCTATCGCTGCAGCACCAGCCAATGGAGGTCATTAATCGCACGTCACATGCGAGCAGCGGGCCAATGGCGGCCTCAAGCGCCGTTCGCAACACGTAACCAACACTTTCCCCATCAATAGTGCAGTACTGCTGGTGAAGTGAAGCGATATCAACATGACGAAGACCACACACAGCGTTTGTCCCACGGCGACGTAGTATTCCAAGCAGACAAAGTGCTGCCAGACGACGCAGTGAATGGCGAACAGTGCTATCAGCGTCGGCGTCAGACACCTCAAACGCCCACACCTCACCCTGACGACCAACGAGGCGCAGCGTTGTGCTTGACGGAAACGCAATCAGAACCATATCGTCCATTGCTAGAAGCTCCATCTCATTCGCGTCGGCACGAATAGCGCGCCAAAACACAGCCGCCGTACGTGGTTTACGAGTGACACAAACCTCGCTCTCGTTTAGCATGAAGAGCTCGACCGCCGTGCTGCTCTCCATCCCACCGGCGTGGTGAAGAATGATCGCGGGAAGGCAGACAGGGGCTCCAGCAATAGCGTAAAGCGCGTCCCCCAAATGCCACACTGGACATCGCGAAAATGCCGAGGCACAGTCGATCTTTTCGTTGTCATTTCCTGGCCACGTACCATTGTGGGAGATGTGCCAAAGAAGAAGCATCGCGCGGGCGAACTGCTCCCCATCAAGACCCGTCAGCTTCACGTATATCGCGGCACCGTCAGCAAATAACTCTACTGTGATCACTCGTCGCGCAACCGTCTCCGGGACATCTTCGAGAGCCACAAGACACCCACTCTCGTTCGTCGGGCAGTCAAACGACTTACCAGGGAATAACACACGCTCTGTGCAACACATCCCCGTCACAGCGTGAAAGGGGACCCAAAGTAGCGGTCTACCGCCACAACTGGCAGCAAGAATAAAATGAGAACTCAGAAGAATGGCATAACCTTGCAATGGAGCAACATCAACGTCATAATACACAAGTGCATCCACACCACGGGCACCAGAGGCAACATCGCACGAAGAATCCGGGGCATCACAGCATTCACGCCACTTACGCAAAATCCATGGTGAAGAAAGGGCAACCACCATAACCGTAATGCACAACAACAGCAATATATATACCTCAAAGAAAAAAAAATATTAATCTAGAAACACTATATTCACAAAAGAAATTAAAAAATGAGCAGAATGAAGGCTCAAGAAGAAAAAATAAATTACGATCACCATCCATTACAAAATACTGTTAATAAAAAAAAATAGAACATGCAAACCACAAAAAAAAACACTCACATATATACATATATATAAACAAAACAACCATCAAGAAACCACAGACATGCTCAGCTTTCAAGGACTCGAAGTATTGTTCTCATGTGGAGCCGCTTGACGGTCCTTCGGACATATGCTTGTTCTCGTACGCATCATGGCGCTCACTGAGGGACGGCGGTTCTCCCTTCACCGTTCATCGTCAGCTCGCTCACGGAGGGAGCGGGACGAGCGAAGTGCAGGTTGTTCTGAAAGGGAGCAATGCAGAAGCGGACGTAGATAAGTATATATATATATATAGAGAGAGAGAGAGAGGGAGAGAGTGTGTGCGTGTGAAGCATGAATGGAGGGATGAATGGGGAGAGGTGGGGTGCGTATTGGCGGTGCGCCGGTCAGCGGATGACGCTTAACAAGGCTCGCTCACGAGGGGGTTCGGAGGGAGAGACAGTGCCCCTCCCGACGTTGTATTTTTTGTGCATCATTGGAGGCGAACCGAGGTCACATGGCGAGGTGGGGCAGCAAGGGAGGGTAAAAAGAGGGGGAATCGAGTGTGCTCAGCTTTCAAGGACTCGAAGTACTGTTCTCATGCGGAGCCGTTTGACGGTCCTTCGGACATATGCTTGTTCTCGTACGCATCGTGGCGGTAAGTCTGCTGTGCGATGTGGGTTAGAAGGCCCACTAAAGCCCAAGCACAAAATAAGATAAAAGAAAAAAGAGTTCAGACGATAAGGTATTGCAATGAATCGTTCAACACGCGCGCGGGTTGTGTTCCTACGCATCGGATTATTGGTCGATTGTAAAATTCAGCATGCGCATTGTGAGCCACAGCGGGGGGAGGGTACCGTTTATTTGCATGCGCGCGCCAGTTGGTGCTCAGCTTTCAAGGACTCGAAGTATTGTTCTCATGTGGAGCCGCTTGACGGTCCTTCGGACATATGCTTGTTCTCGTACGCATCATGGCGCTCACTGAGGGACGGCGGTTCTCCCTTCACCGTTCATCGTCAGCTCGCTCACGGAGGGAGCGGGACGAGCGAAGTGCAGGTTGTTCTGAAATTGTTTTTTTTAAATACGTTATCTATGTTGAGTTTACTATGGGTCTTGTTTTTCTTTTTGAAAATATCTTTATGTCGTGGTAGGCCGAGTTTCAAAAAAAAACCACAACGTGTTTTTAGAAATGGATGATGAAAAAATATATTTTTGAAGTCATTGGTTCAATGGAGCGCGAAAAAAAAAAAAGTGGAGACAGACATAGATGCATTTTGTTGTATATGTATGGAAGGAGTAGAAAAAGTTGTTGTTGTTTTTTTTGTATTATTTTTCTTTTTGTGTTTGTGTGAATGTGTATGTGGTGGTAATGTGGCACAAGGGGGTCTGTTTGTACACTGTTGCGACTTGTGTCAAAGTGGAGAAAAATTCTAGACCGAAGCTTGTAGTGTTGGGAATGGTTCTTTCCGAGAGAGTACAATAGTCTTATGCTCGTATGAAATGTACCCTCGCACTAAGCCGCTAGCGATGAGCTTGGCAATCCACCACGTCATTTCATCATCTGTCACAGTCATTCCTGTTTCGGCGTCCTCATCATCAGTGCGTGACCGTTTCTGTTTTCGCTGCACTCCGCCGGTTTCTGCGGCATTCTTTTTCCCCTCCTCCACGACGTGTGCGTAGGCTGCGGTGAGGGTGTGGATTGGAACGCGGCTGTTGTCTGCGCCGCATGCCGCCAGTGCCGCGTGTGTGCGGGCGAGAAGGGCGAGAAAGCAGAATTGCTTGGCGCGGAGAAGCAAAAAGTACACGCCGCGGCGGCGCAGCATGGAACTGAATGCCTCCAGAGCCTCCGCGAAGGCGTTCGGGTCACCGCGCTGGATCGCCGCAACAATAGGGGAAAAAACGTACGTGATGAGGTCATCGATGCGTTGAATCTCCTCCGGCACCACACGCCCGTCCGCGACGCCTGCGACGGTGAGGAAGAAGCGAACGCGTTGTTTATTGCGTTGCTGCAACTCCGTACCGCTTCCTGGTGGGGGGAGTTGGAGGTACGCCTCACGCAGCGCCGCGTGGGCCTCATCGAAGCGGCGGTCATACAGCGCGATGCGTCCCTTGTAGTAGCAGTAACTGACCACCTCCGCCGTCATGTGCTGCGCGGGTCGGAGAATGGACTTTCCCCAATCCCCCGACGTCTCCGCGACGCGCTCGGACTGCGCGACGGCGTTGATGAGGATGCGGCATTGGTGTGTGTTGTAGCGGTGGAAGAGAATGCTGAGGAGACCATTGCACACTGCCAAGGCCCCGCGACGCCGCGAGTGCTCCGGCGC
The DNA here is from genome assembly GCA_030849715.1 of Trypanosoma mega. Lineage (NCBI taxonomy): Eukaryota > Euglenozoa > Kinetoplastea > Trypanosomatida > Trypanosomatidae > Trypanosoma > Trypanosoma mega. Next base: position 33,481 of record JASANV010001564.1, on the reverse strand, counting down.
GTTATTCGGGTCGGCGGATTGCAGTGAGAGGAGCAGTTTGCGCCAACTCCGCACCATTTGTCCGGTGGCGTCGTCAATGACATCACCGCCGGCGCGCCGCGCGGCTTGTGGAATGATGTGCACGAGGTGTAGCAGCAGCAGCGTGTCCCATCCAACCGTGCCAACCGTGCTGCCCCCGCGCCGAGGGGGCGGGTAGTGCGAGCGGGGGAGTGAGTGCACCTCTTGAAACGCCTCAAACACATGTAACAGCCCAAGTGCGAGGATATCGTCAGGCCGCTGCGCACCTGGTGAGCCCTCTCCATTGTGTCCGTTTCTCGCATCCATGTCACTGTTGTTGTTCGTGCTACTAGTTATGTTAATATTGTTGTTATTATCGGTGTTCAAACCTTTGTTATTATTCGCATGGTTGTTCGTGCGCAGGAATGCGGTGACGGCGCCTGTAACGGCTGCACGGGCCAATACCTCCGCGTAGAGTTCCCGCTCCCGTGTGTCCACTTCGCGTGCGTGGTGCGTCCGACGCCCAGCAGACATCCGTTCAAGAATGGCGCGGCGCAGTCCGGCAACAGCGGCATCGGCTGCCTCCAGCGCGGAGGCATTCAACAACATCATCGCCTCCCCTTTCTCTGCCCGCGTGATGCAGTCGGTTAGCTGCACACCGTTGCGCTCCATAATGGCGTCTGCCGTCTCATTTAGCCACGGAGGGGAAACACTCAGCGGCTGCTGATGCTGCTGCATTCGCGCGGAGAATGAATGGGAAGGCGCCGCGAAGTTCTCTTTGGGGAGAAATAGTAAAAATAATAATAAAAGAAACTACGAAAAGGGGACTCTCGAATGAGTTTATCCCCACTATCGTAACTACACATATGCAGAGTAGCACAAATAATTTTTTTTTTTTTTAAAGGAACGAAAAAACGTATACATATGTATTAACCAAAAAAAGGAAAAGCAGAAAACAAAAAAAAAAAAACATGGAGCAAGATATCACAAAAACAAATATATGTATTTATACATTTTAGTCTGGATTTCTTTCTCTTAGAGGTATTTTTCTTTGCCATTTATGCACGTTTCACAACAAAATACTCACAGATCCATAAACCTACAAATTTCTCTTCATCACCAAAACAACGTATACAGACATACATACATAAATGTATGTATTTACTCATTTAATCGATTTTTACTGTATCATTACGTGCGTTCGAGAATGACGCACCAGTTCTCCTTGTCGTAATAGGATTCCTGCACATGAACAAGGATACCTGCACTGCTTGCTGCTTCCTCAACAAGAGCCTCCAATTCCCCCTTTTCAAACAAATGGTAATACCGCTGGTACACCCGCCGTGTCGCGTCATAGCGTTCATGCACTTCCCATGGAATGAGCACATCCGCCACGTCGTCTCTGGATCGCTTCTTCGGCTGTTCCTTTGCCCAAACGCTAATGAGAATACGCCCACCATTGGGCCGAACGAGGCGCAAGAGCTCTGCCACCGCCTCTGCCCGCCGCGCGGACGCCGCAAAGTGATGCACAACCGCAATACTAATGGCCGCATCGAAGAGACCGCCGCGGAGGGAGGTGTGGCGGCCATCTGAACGAACCAAATCGGTCCGAGGCACAAATGGTGCATCCCCACTGTCATCCGCATGTGTAGCATTGCTACATGGACCATCACCCCCGCAAGTTGTGTGTACACATCCATTCGCCTCCTCTCCTCCCTCTTCCTCCTCCTCATTCATATCTGATCGCTTCTTTCTTTGCTTCTTTGGGTGATTATCCCTTTCATGACTTCTATTCGTGTCCGGACCATGACGATTCCATTCCTGTCGCTCCTCTCGCTGCTGCTGTGCGAGTCGCAGGAGTCCCATGCTCGAGTCGACGCCAATAACGTAACGGCAGGCCGCCGCCCCGTCCGTGTGGCGCTGAGCGCAGGGAAAGTATTTGCCATTGCCACAACCCACATCGGCAATGAGGGCATACGGTGCAAGGGACTCCACAAAGGAACGTACGCGCGGCCACGCCTTATAACGCGTCGTCGAAAAGTGCTCCGCGATGGCGTCGTAGACAGACAATACATGGTCATGTTCAATGGTATCACTGTCCATCTCCTTCCCTAACTCTGCCATCTCTTACAGTGGAAAGGAAAAAAAAAAGAAAAACTTTTTTCTTTTGTGTGTAGACAACAACAACAAATACAAAAAAAAAATACGAAATAATTGTGTAATTTTGGCACGATAAAAAACGTAACGTTTTTTTGTGTTTTTTCACATCGCCGGCTCTCAACCAAAAACAAAAAAAATGCATATAATATATATATATATATATATATATATATTAAAGCGAACTAGATACCAAAAAAAGTTTAAAAAGCAATGAAATCATCAATGCGTTACCATACCATCGTGTTACATCGCTCCCAACTGCCTGCTCAATAACTGACCGAGGCACGGCACTCAAATCATTCCCACACCTAGATACGAATAGTTACTTGTTTTTTTTTTTTTTTTGACAGCTTTTTTTTTTTTTTCCTCCCCCTCCTTTGATGTTTCCTCCTCTTCCTCTTCCTTTTTTTTTTTTTTTGCGCACTTTACTTTTCTATGATGTTTTATTCTCCTCCTGTCCTCCCGCTGCGACGCGGAGGTCGCGTCGGTTGAGGTCCTCCTCGAGTCGCTTCATTTTCACCCGCACACTGACACTATTGGCACCGATCACTTTGACACTTCCGATCTCACACACCCCGCGTTCGTCCTCCACGGTGGCGATGATGTCATCCACGATGATATCCGCAAAGTACCGCACATCGATCGCGACGAGAAAGAATCCGAGAAGGCGCTCGAGCAGCCGCGGTCGGCTGCGTCGCAGGAGCCCCGGGCGCCAGACGGTGAGGTGCGCCTTGTCCCACACCCTCACCACATCCCGTCGGAGAAGCATTTCCGTCTGCGCGCGTTTCGCGTCCCCGTCGTCGGCCGCGTCCTCCTCGCCGCCGCGGAGACGGGCGTGGCGCGCGATGGAGACGTCGTCGCGGTTGAAGAGGCGGCGGAGCTCCTCGTCGCACTGCCCGTGCGCGCGGAAGTACGGGAGCGGGCTCCACGTGCTGCTTCCCATCACGCTGAGCTGCGTGTACTGCTGCAGCGTCGCCGCGGTTTCGCTGCTGGGGCGGGTGCGTCCCGCGTCGGAGGGGCCCAACGCGTGGAATGTGTCCTTCGTGTCGCCGTAACACGCGGCGCAGACCTCCTCCCACAGAATGCGGTCGAGGCGTTCGGAGGAATTCGCGGCGAGGAGCTCCTCCGCCTCCTCGCTCGGCTCGGCGTGCGCCATGCAGTTGAAGAGCCGCACCATCTTCGCAAAGGCGATGGAGTATTGGTGATCGACGAGATCCACGGAGGCGCGGAGGAAGAGTTTGGAGCCGAGACAGTTAATGGCGACATGGTGTCCGCTAAAGACGGATTTGTAGAAGGCACTTTGCTGCAACTCCACGAGGAATTGCCGCCGCGCGTCGACATTCACGGATGGGTCCCCAACGACCTTTACATAACCCGTCGCCGCGCGGGTTGGGGGGGATTTGGTGCTTTTCGTCTTCTCGTCCTTTGGGCGCGCCGTTTCCGCGTTGGGAACGCGCAGTCCGGCGAGGTGCCGCGCCTCACCGGCCCACCGGCCAGACTGCACATAGGAGGACGGGATGTGCGCCGCGTCGGCGGTGATTTTGTCCCAATCCACGGAGACAACGGAGAGGCAGCTGAGGGCGTCGCCGGTGTGAATGCGCGGGAAGAAGGTGCGCCAACGGTTGACCGTAATCGGCTGACGAGAGAGCGCAACCACACGCGCCACATCGGGGTGGGAGACGAGGCGAGAGACCAACTCGCTCCCCGTACTGCCCGTCGCACCGGCAATGAGAACGGAAAGCTGCTTGCCCTTGGATGACATGGGAGACAAAGACAAACACAAAGAAGCGAAAAAGAAAAAAAAAGAAACGAGAAGAACTGGGAATATATATATATAGGTAAATAAATATACGTCAAAGGGTGGTATAGTGTGTACAAATAACACGTTTTTTGTTTGTTTGTTTGTTTCGGCTATTCTCCCCTTGGTGTGGTTTATTTATTTTATTTTATTTTGAGTTGGGGGGGGGTGTCTCTTTCCTTTTTTCTTGTTGTATTTGTTGGTAAGTTGGGCTCCACCCACCTTCCCTTTGAATCGGTATTAAAAACAAAGTGATCGATAATCACGAAGAATCCAAAAGAAAAAAAGAAAAAAAGGAGAGAAAAAAGAAAGAAAGTAAAATAATATCCATTCACTTTTCGTTTTTGTTTTTTGTTTTGACGCTCTATTTGAAACGCATACATTCTCATTTGACTTTTTCTTTGTTTGCTTGTTATTACTGCTCCAACGCGCAGAAAACGAAACGCGTGTTGTTCTCCTCATGTCATCCGCGAGAAGCGTTTCCTTTCGTTTGGGGAATTAAAAGTGCCACTCTTACAGTACGAGTCATCTGACACTTCCACATTTTCCTCCTCTTTATTTATTTCTCATTTCTCTCTCTCTCTTTTTTTCTTCTTTACTTTTTCTTGACTTGTCGCTGAATATATCGTTTCTCTTTTTTTTTTTTATTATTCCCAGCCGTTTCCTTTTCTTTCCTATGTACTTTTCAAACGTTCTTTATATTTTTCTTCTCTGTTTTGCTGTTTGATGATCCTACTCGTTCGCTCGCTGTGATTCATAGTTTCAGGATTCTTTTTTTTTCTTTCTTTTTTAAGTACATATAAATATCAATATATGTATTTTTTTTTGTGTGTGTGTGCGCAACAAGGAAAGTAGTGAAGAAGAAGAAATGCATGCATACGTATTCAGTGCGCTTTCGTTAGATCAGTTTATATTACTACTTTCATTATATAAATATATATATATATATATATATATATATGAAGTTTTCTCTTCTTGTATCCTTGTTCTTTCGAATTCATCGGTTTCTCCGTTAAAATTGGAGAAGATGTATACAAAACTCTCTCAAAAATACACAGAGAGAACGAACGAGAGCAAAAGAAACAGAGAACAACAATAACGGTAAAAGAAAATAATAATAATAATAATAATGATAAAAACAAAACAAAACAAAACAAAAAACAAAAACAGATCATCAAAAACAAAAATGTAGAAACAAACAAACAAAAAAACAAGGAAAAATAAAGGAAAAGGAGATGGGGATGTCTCATTACTACAGGCAATCATGCCAATGCAACATCACGTACAGCGCTATGTGACCCTTTTCGAGATGCTTCGGTAAAACAAAGGATCAAAAAATAAAGAAATAAAAAAGGACTATCAGCAGTAATAACCAAAGTAGTAACCAAAAAAAAAAGAAAGAAAGAAAGAAGGTTGGACTGAGAAAATGTAAGAAGGGATTGTAAAGATTGGAAACGTACAAAAAAGTTTCTTTACTTCATTCCCCCAATCTCCAGTTCTCTTTCTTCATTTCTGTCTTTTTTGTCCTCCACTTTCACCTTTTCTCTTCTTTTTATATATGTTTTATTTCAGGCATTCATTCGCACCTCTCTCTTTCTTTTTTTTTTTTCCCCTCCACGCTTTTACAGTTTTCCTCTTTTTTTTTTGTCTCCATTCGAATATCTTCTTCCTTTTCTCTCTTTTTGAATGTTGATTAAGTGAGTGGTATTGTTCTAAATACAGATATGTGTATATATTTATATTTAACAAATATATAAACAGTCCTTTAAATGAGGAAAAGCAAAAAAAAATTTTTGTGTGCGCACGTGTGTATAATTTTTCTGTGTACCTTTCTTCTTGGTTTTCCTTTTCTCGTTATACTTTGCTCCCTTTTTCTTTTTTTATTCATTTCCAACATTTATTGTCAAAAAAAAAAAAGGATACGAAATGAGACGCGAGCAATGCACAGAGTATGTGTGCCATACATATCCACCCACACCATTTCGCATCATCTTATTGTGTTTTCCTTCTTTCTTTCCGTCTTTACAGTTCCTTCTTTATTTTGCTTTACCTTCCGCATTTATTTCCCCTCCCCCCCCCTCCTCCATTCACCATTCCTTTCCTTCTTTCCTCATCCTCTCCACGTGTGTGAAATGCTTTTCTCCTCCCACCTCTCCTTTGCAAAAAAGGCACTGTGTCGTGCACAGGGCGGCCCTAATTTATAGAAGCAGTGAGAGTGGGTTTTCAATCGCGTCCTTAAAGTGTTGACACCACTGCGCCCCGACGGCGCCGTCGATGACGCGGTGGTCAAAGGACGCGGTGAATTTCACAACCATTTCCGCATCTCCACTCACTTCGTACTTTCCGGTCTCCTCGTTGAGTGCGACGCGTGCGCGCGGTTTGGCGGACCCGACGGCGATGATAAGAGATTGCGGGGGGTTTATAATCGCCGTAAATCCGGGAATACCGCTCGCGCCGAGGTTGGAGACGGACACTGTTCCGCCAACGAACTCATTCGGCTGCAGTGTGCCCTCGCGCGCCTTCTTGGCGAGGAGCTTCATCTCGGTGGAGATCTCCGCGAGTCCTTTGGCGTGTGCGTTTTTGATGATTGGCGTAATGAGACCCGTCGGGGTCGCCACCGCCACACTCACATCGACGGTGTTGTACTGCCGAATCACATCGCCCTGCCAGGAGGAGTTCGCGGCGGGCACGAGCAGATTCGCCCGCGCCACCGCCTTGATGATGTAGTCGTTCACTGTGATCTTGTACTTGCCGTCCCCCTTCGCGTTGAGCTGGCGGACGAGGGCCATCATGTTATCCACGCAGCACTCCTCGAAGAGGTAGTAGTGCGGGATCTCCACATTCTTCGACTGCGTGAGGCGCTTCGCGATGGTCGCCCGCATGCTCGTGACGGGAATGTCGGTGTAGTTCTCATTCACCGGCGGCGACGCTTTGGGGGCGGCCGGTTTCGCCGCGGCCTTTGCGGATGGGGCGGATGGGGCGGATGGGGCCTTTGCGGGTGCGCCCGCCGCCGCCGCCTCGACGTCCCTCTTCACCACCCGCACGCCGCCGCCGCCCGTTCCCCGCACGCCGTCGAGCGCGACGCCGAGTTCCTTCGCCGTCCGCCGCGCCAACGGCGACGCCAACACGCGCCCCCCCGCCGACGGAGACGGCGCCGACGGAGCGGCCAAAGGAGCGGCCGACGGAGCGGCGGAGGGGGCGGCCGCCTCTGTCGGGGGGGCGCCGCCGCTTTGGGCCCAACTCTTCACCTCCGCCGAGTCGATGCCGTCCTTCTCGTCGACGAGGAGGCAAACGGGCTCGCCGACGGCCACCTCCTGCCCAACAGGGACGAGGATGCGGGCGACGAAGCCTTCCTCCGTGACATTGTCGTACGAGACGACGGCCTTGTCGGTTTCCACCTTGCAAAACGTGTCGCCGTTACCAATGGGGTCACCAATCTGGCGCACCCACTCCGTGATTTTTCCCTTCTCCATCGTCGGGGAGAGGGCAGGCATGGGAATCGGAGTAATGGTGAGGGAGCGGAGGAACGCTAGGGCATGCAGCGACGGAATAGCACGACGACGAAACATTTGATGAATTGTTGTTTACTCTCTTTGCTTTGAATGTAAAGGTTTCCTTGATTTCAGTTTTTTTTTTATTAAAAGTAAAATATATAGACTAATATATATATATATACTTTTTTTTTGCTTCTTTATTAATGTTTTTTTTTTTTTGTATATGCTTTTTTTCTTTTTCTTTTTTTGGGTAAGTTATGTACTTAACTATTAATCACTTGCGGAGTAACCGGTTCCTCGTTTACATACAAATACACACACAAATTCAATAAGAAAAGGAATTTCAAAAAAGACGAGATATGAAAAAAATGAGCAAAATAAATAAATAAATGAATGCATATACAAGTAACTCCAACAGTTTAATGAATGTATACATTAAATACTAAAAAGGAATAAGCAAAAAATAAATATAAAAAAGAAGAGACACACACATCCCTTTTCTGTGTATTAATGGACAAGAACGGCAGAAACAGTAAACATGAAGGAGAAAATAAGACACACACGATATAATATATAGTTGTATGTAATTTTGTACAGCTAAATAGAATGGCATTATTTTCATCAGAGTAAATAATAACCTTGATGGTGAATTGAGATATTTAATGCACCCTTTCTTCCATTTTCGCATATCCTCCCCCCACTCCCACACAGGCACCTTACACTTTCATATATAAATGTATTTATACTTATATTTGTATGTATATATATATATATATATATATATATATATATATACGTATTCTTTTAAACTATTTTTATTCTCGGCATGGGATCTGCACGTCAATAACGCATGGGCACTGCGTTTCTCCATTCGGTGCCCGCAGCGATGCGGCGTTGATGGATGGCAGTGTTGGGGTGTTGGGAAGGCGTATGTGATGCATGCCGTGGTGTTCGTGCACGTGGCCGCAGAGGTGCAGCCGCCGCGTTGCCGCCTCGTGCACTACAAAGTCCAATACACGTTCGTCATAGAACAACCCCGCTGGCCCCTTTCCCAATCGTGTCGGGGACTGGTGGGTGATGAGAATGTCAATTGGCCCCCCGACATTTGTCTCCGGCCGTGCGGTAGGACTCCTTTCCCCGTTTGTCTTCCCGTCCGGTGCGCCGCTTGTTACGGCCGCCGCGCCAAATGGGATGGGCGGCCACGCGCGGTTGGACTGAAAGGCCGTATTCACACTGAGGCAACTGTTCGCAAGGGATCGCGGGGAGCCAAACACGCGAAGCCCCGCCGGCTCAATGACCGCACTGGACTCACAGAGGTACAGTGCGGGCATGGCCATCTCCCGCAACGCGTCGGGGCCGACCCGCTGCAAGTGGCAGTCGTGATTTCCACCAATAAAGAGTTTCACAGCGTGCGGCTGGGCATGAAGCCAGTGGAGAAAATCCCGCAGCACGCGCCGCGAGTGGCAGTTGGGGTTGAGCCGATCGCACAGCAACACATCGCCGCAGTGAATGAGCACATCACCATGGGGGAGCGTGAGATCACGGTGCCGCTCATGCGTGCCGCTCACAATCACAAAGCGCAAACAGTCAGCCGGACGCGGCGGAAGCTCCGAGTGGCGGCACGCCGGCGGCAAACCGGGCGGCGGAAGCGTAGCGCGGTAGTCGGCGCAAAGGATGCCGTAATATTCACACAAGGGATCCTCCGGCGATGCCGTCCCACGCGCACCGCGACAGCAGAGGCTGTACAGCACCGCCGCCATTCCACACACACTCGGACGCACACAACGAGTGGAGGCAGAAGAAGAAGAAGAAAAACGAAAAGAAAACGAAATAGGCTCAGGCGAAAGGGAGCGGATCAAAGAGGCGATGTTGAGGAGAGGACAAAAAAGTGGACACCAGCACGCACACACGAAGAAAGCAAAAACAAAAGCAAGAAAGAACATTCGAAAAAACAAAGAACAACACCACAAAAAAAAATATATATATAGTAAGAGTCAAGCAAGAAAAGAGGCGCCGCTCATGCTTTATATGAGACGCACAAGCGTGGAGAAGGTGCCGCGTGGGACAACACTCCGCGCACGTGTTTCGAAGCCCCCACTTAGGCTATGTGATCGCCTGTACACCTCACACGAAAATGACACCCGTTGCCTCTTTTTCTCGCGTTGTTCTTCCCTTTTCGTGTTTTCTTGCATTTTCGATCGTTCCATGCCTAATGGTTTCGCCACGTGCTTCCGTGTGACTTGTCCTTTGGTCCTCCTGTGCGTCGGCTCCTCGCGTGTGTGCGCGGCCAGTTTTCCCGGCCCCACCCACGGCGGCGGTGTCGGGCGTCCTGTCCAACGCCCGTCGAGGACGCGGCGCCGTTCCCGTTCCGTTCGCTCCCTCTCCTCCGCCGCGGGCCGCCGCCGTCGCTGCCGCGTGTTGGAGACGACGGCGTGTCTTCCCTCCCGCGCCGCCTCCGCCACGGCCGCGCGCTGCTCCGCCTCGTCCCGCGAAATGCGCGCGCGCCGCTCCGTCTCCGCGCGCGGGAGGGATCGCACCGCCTCGCGCAGCACCGCCCCGCGGTACGCCGCCGCCCCGACCGCCTCGTCCAGCACGCGCCGCAACCCCCGACGCGCCTCCGACTCGCGCGCGAGGAGCCTTTCCCGCCCCTCGGCCGCGGCGAGAAAGACGCGGCGGTACGCGAGGAGGTGCTCAAAGGCGATGTGCTCGAGTGCCCCGGGCGCCGCCCCCGTCACGCGCCGCAGCTGGTGGTGCGGAAAGATGACGGGCCGCGCCGCGTCGGGGTCCACGAGGGCGTCGCCGAGAAGGGTCGAGAGAAGCGCCAAGGCGGCGGCGTAAGACTCGCGGCCCGCGCCGTACATCGCCAGCGTTGCCCGCACCTCGTCACGCGGAAAGCCCACCTCCAGCAGGGCGGCCGCCGCGTCGTATTTGGCGTGCGGGGAGAGATCTCGCACATCCACCGACACCTCCGGCGACGCGCTCGCGGGGTGCGGGGGGACAGGAGTAAAGGCTTTTGGCTCAGGGCCGTATTTGGCCGACAGGACGCGAAAGAGAACCGACTCGCGGCCTTCATACGCGGCGAGGGTGAGGTCCACGCTCCCGAGCAGTTCAGGGGCGTAGTGGGCGTAAATACGCTCAAGGCGATTGCGCGTTGTATCGAAGTGAAGCGGGGAGGTCACGATATCCATCACGCCTTCGCCATCATCCTCCGACTCCTCCTCATTTGCCTCATCCCCAATCGTGCCCGCGGCACCGCCATTCCGACGAGAGATGTGATTCTCGTTGTTGTTGTCCGTCCTGGGTGTGGTCGTTGGGTGGACGGGGACAGCAGATTCGGGACCGTATTTGCGCTCCAACGCACGGAACATGGCGTCCTCACGACCAGCGTAGGCTTCCAGCGTCAGTGACGCCCCAGACACACGGAAAGGAGCGTAGTGTTGGTAAAAACGCTGCAGCCGCCCCAAATAGTCCTCCGCATCAGGATTAGCTGACATGTGAAATCTAACAGGCTTATCTGCACCTGCCAATACACCACTCAATACTAGACACTAAAATTAAAAAGAAAAAATACGTTTAACGATACACACAAACGTCTAAATAGAAATAGTAATTTATTAGTATACCCCAAATCATCAAAAACAAAAAAAAAACGTATAGAAAAAGAAATATTTTTGCAGAGATCAACGCAATAAATTTGGAAAAAAAGAAAAACGTGAACTACTTTACGTATTCACTTTTTCAAATGTACGGATGCATATAAAGATATACATATATACATATACATATATGTATCCAGAGGTAAAAATACAAAGACGTCGATGGTGGAAGAAATAGAAAGAGAGAAAACAACAAAAGTACACATGCAAATGCACCTAGACACAAACACAAACAAACATAAACAACACGCAAAAAAAAAAAATCGGAGGTAATCTAAAAACGAGCAAAAGAGTGTTATCCAAGAAGAGATGTACGCCATCCCTGCTTCGCTATGTGCTCCAATACACACATATATCTATCTATCTATCTATATATATATATATATATATATATATATATAGATAAAGATATATATTCCTTTTTTCCATTTCCTTTTTCCCTTTTGCATTATTCTGTTACATTTCGTTTCGTTATTTCCCATTTGTTGTTGCTGTTGTTGCTAACGTTGTAGTTTCCCTCTTCGTCTTCTTTTACTTTTTTTTTTCATTCTTATTCGCTCATTCAAGTCCAAAATGTTCCTAAAAGTGAAGGTGTGCGATCACTTTTTTCCTACTCCAAGGAGAAACTCCTTAAAGTGGCGTCGCTTCAGATCCCCTCGTTGAGAAACGGTTAGGTGGGCGTGCAGCTCGTCCACAAGAGCTGGCGGAAACCGCTCCCGCACCGCATTGGTGTAGGCGGGAAAGCGATTCATGTACGCATCCGCAAGCACCGTGGCAAGCCGCTCACGAATTCGCGAGGGGAGAAAGGCGTCATCGATACGCACCGTAAATTCCATCATTCGACCAAACACAAAGACACCAAAATCGGGGATGAACTCCCGCACTTCTTTCCGTTCAATCGTATTCATAATAAAGCGTGATGACTCAGCAGTGTTGGCACCGCTGTCGAGGACACTAAGGGCAACTTCTACACAAAGCTGCGCGAGTGGTGCATTGCCGTCAAGTTGTCGTGTCTCCACAATGCGCCGACGTATAAACTCAAAAAGATCCCGTGACAAATTGAATAGCTGTTTTGAGTCAATGACTTCATCCTCTAAACGTTTCGCCTGGACGACCCCACCTGTCGCTATTCGCGAATGACAGGCGAAGAAGCGACCGCATGCCTGCATCACAATAGGTATAAGTGCAGCATGCTCGCTGCCAACACGGAAAAGGCAGTGAGTGGCGAGTTGTCGGAGTGTGTCAATAGATAATCCGTCAACCGCGACGATGAGGGCTTGCAGCATACTCGCGAGGGTTTGGTCGGGAAGAAAGGCACTGAAGGAGCCAATGATTTGGTAAAGTGACATGCGCACGTTCATGAGAACATGTCGTGCTTGTCGAAAAGCGTTCATGTTGATGTCACTTCGTCGCTGTCGGCCTGGAAGAAACTGCTCGCGTTCTGATTTGTCGCGCTCAAGGATAGTGCGGGATGCTAGAGGGAGGTCTTCCGCACGGATACCATGGGCGAGCTCCATTAGGTGTACAATACACGGTGCGAGGGAAGTGGCTGTCTCAATAAGATACGGTGATCTTGGGCTTCGACGAAGAATGCTAGCAATAATATTCAACGCATTACGCAACGTGGAGCGATCCTCGACGTGCTCCGAGGCTTTCCCCACGATGAGGATGTTGAAGCGCGATTGATTCATGTTCACAGCTGATTTCACAAGAATCCCAATAATTGGTTCCAAATAACAGCGCAGTTGTTGCATCGCCTCATCGGGTGGAAGGGCCGCGGTGAGGGCAGCTACTGCCTCGTAGACCAACGGCTTCTCATGAGGTTGTGTCGAGGGCATCACCAACATATGTTCCATGCGACGCATGATAGGACAATAAAGTGGTGCTACTTGTTGGGCGAAGTCACTACATGCCGTCACAAGGAGTGTGAAGGCACGTTTGCGGGCAGAGACAGCATCTGGATCATTTTGATCATAATCACGACGCTCCATGCAGGTAAAGAGAATGTCAAAGGATCTATCCCACACACCAAGAATGGTGTCATCCCTACAGCACCAAAAAGAGGAAAGCATGTTGAAGAATACAGGGAGGAGGACTACGTCACTTTTCTGTTGTGCCATAAGTGCTGCGATCGCCTGTGGAACGTACTCGGAGGATGCCTTAAAAGAATTAGAGAGGTGCTCCACAAGGAATTGCGTTGCTTCCCATTCTATGTATGTGGCGCTTTGGTGCGTCACAGAACCCGACGGGGTACGAGGGTCGGAGGATGTACCTTGCCCACTGCATAACTCTGAAAGGAGCTTCAGAATAAATTGATTACTCAACACTGGGTAGGCTTGAGCAGCGGCAGTGAGAAGACGACCTGCTATCCCACGAAACTCTGAGAAGCCACGCTCAAAGAGTTCCTCGGAGCCGTATTGAAGTTCCGATAGCTCTCGTCCCTCCGCGTTGGTCCCCCTTGTCGGGTGGAGTCTGTTTTTGGGTACAAGAGCCGCGAGGCGCATCATGAGATCCTGTGCACTCAAGTGTGCAAAGGCCATCTCCCCGAGGCGCCAGAGCACAGCACAAACCCCTGAGGCAATAAATATACTCGGTACTTCCAGTATTGCCATACACGCTTGGACAACCGCCGCCGCCTCGGCTCGCAGAATGCTCTCTGGTAGGTCGAGGAGGAGATCGACCGTTTCCTCGAGGGCGGCGTAACTCCGCTCCGCTACACACGCACTGGCACCAGTAGTAGCGGCATTGACGAGGGCAGAGAGCTCCGGCTCGACCCCTGTCACCGCCGCCGCCGCGGGGAGCGCGTCGCAGCGCAGGAGGGCGGCGGCAGAGGCGAGCGCCTCGGGAGCGGCGGGTGGCCAGCGGACAAGAGCCGCCAGCGTGCTGCCAATGCCGACCTCCCACCACATCGCCACCGGGAGGGTAGGGGCGAGGGCGGTGAGGATACCAAGTGCGGCGGCCACCATCTCAATCCCCTTGCTGGTGAAGGTGTTGGTATTCCCGCATGTGGCCGCTGTATACAAATCAAAAAGGGCTTGTGTCACCTCAACAAGAATCAGTCGACCATTCTGTGTAACAGCCCGCTTGAGATTCCGCATCCGCTCCACAGGGACGCGTCCGTGGGGTTCTGTGAAGGTTAAAATGAGAGATTGTAACAACTCAAGCTTGCGTGGTTGCAAGGCTAGTTGAGCCTGCGGAGGGCAAATCTGGGGAAGAAGGTCAGGGTAACTTTCAGGCCACTCGTGCACCATGCATTCTGTGAGAAGCTCCACAAGGTCTCCTGCGAGAAGTCGTCCCATTGAGGGCTCTGTCATATACCAATTCATAATATCTTCATACGGCACAGCGTTTGCGTCGAGACGGCCCGAAGAGATGGCGCGGCGAAGAAGAACAGCTCCATAGGCTTGAGCGGCCGCGCCGTATTCCGTTGCACGCAAAAGTTGTACGCCAAAGCGCAAAAGCTCCTCGCGATTCATTCGGTCTTCCTGTTGAAGGACATCTAGGGTGAGCGCACGGCGAGTATCGTTGTCTTGGGCCACATACATCCCACTGAGGGAACGAACAAAATGATCAAAATTCATGGATACGACTTCCACAAAATACGGTGGGACGCTACATATATGTATACATATTAAAATAACCATGTGAAGGAATATATGGGAATTATAATAAGAGTAAGAAGAATGAAAAGAATAATAATACAATAAATAAACAAACGAACAAACAACAACAACATATGCATATATATATATATATATACGCTATACTCTACGCGATATGCTTATGTTTTTTTTTTGTTTTTTTGGTGCATCTCAACTGCAATTCGTTCATTAGAATGTCTAGCTCTTTCCACTTTTTCACTTGCCTTCCTCTCCGGATTGGACCTCTCTGGGTCCG
The DNA here is from genome assembly GCA_030849715.1 of Trypanosoma mega. NCBI lineage: Eukaryota > Euglenozoa > Kinetoplastea > Trypanosomatida > Trypanosomatidae > Trypanosoma > Trypanosoma mega. The sequence continues at coordinate 18,479 of JASANV010001564.1, read as the reverse complement.
AGGGAAAGGCATGGACCGTGTTTACCGATAACACGGCATTCCCGCACGCCACAGCCGTCTGCTGCGCGCCATTCAAGTCGACGGCAGCGTTCCCAGTCGACTGGCTCAACAAAAGTAGTCTGGCCGTCATAGAGCCACCCGCTCATCTCGCACATGGTGAAGCTGCAGCGGAAGAAGGTGGCCCCGCGCACATCCCACCCGTGAAGGTCCGCTCGTGTGAAGACGCAGTGCGAGAAGCGCGCACTCCGCGCGTCCACCCCGGCGGCGTCGGCGGCGAGAAAGGTGCACGAGTGGAACTGCGCCCCCCGCGCCTCGCCGCCGCGCAGCATGACGAGATTGAAGGCGCAATGACGCGCCACCGCCGCGGTGAGGCGGACGCCAGAGAGGTCGCTACGCGTGAAGCTCGCGGCGAGGGACGCACCGGAGAGGTCGAGGCCGACCAGACGGCGTCCCTCGAGGAGTGAAAACCCCGCCGTTTCATTGCACTCCGCGGCGGACAGCACGGCCCCGCGCAGAAGAGGCAGCGCGGCCGCCTCCGTCGAGAGCGGATGGCACAGCAGTCGACGAGAGGAGGCGCCGAGCGGTATGGCGGGGGGGGATTCAAACGGGAGGGAAAGAAGCGCCGCCTTTCGCTGCACATTCAGCGCATCCATCACACGCGTCGCCAAGGCGGGATTCAGTCGACGACTCATCGACTACCACCGTACACAACACATGTAAAAGCACAGAACATATGTAAAGATATACATATGTGGAAGCGATTCCAATAATATGTTGAATTAATAAAGAAAGCAAGGATAAAGAAGGGAAAAAATGTTTTGTTTTTTCTTGTTAAAAGAAAAATAAAGTAAAAAAATATACGAATATGTATAGAGAGGCAACAAGTTAAACAGTATATATACATATATACATATATTACGAGTGAAAAAGAAGGAGCACATACAAAAAAATTTTAAAATGTGCAAGTGCTAACACCACAAAAAAAAAAAAATTGTTTTGATGGATTCTAACAACTGACGAGTCTTAAACTCATGCGAATGTTGTACAAATACACGGGGTACAACGATACCGAAACTGACGTGTGAAAATAGTAAGAACAAAGTAAAAAAAAAAAAAATCGATCTATCGAATAGCTAATGCAAAGTAAGCAGGCGGAAATGCGTGAAAACCAAATGAAGACCAGCTATGTGTTTAGGGTCCTTTTTTTTTTTTTAACCTCTTCCTTTTTAAATTCTTTTTTAAATTCAAATCTTCTTCATCTTTTCTAATCTTGACACCTCTCTTGTTTCTATTCCTTTCGTTACACATATTTTTCTTCTCTAATTTGGAGAAAATAAGCGAGGAGAGGATACATAAGAGAATGAATTCACGGTTTGGGGGCCACGGTGACACATATATATATATATATAAAGGCCAGTAGACTACAAGAAGAACAAAAAAAAAAGCAGACAGGAAGACAAGTAAAAGATTTGGGGGTGAAAGTGAAGGCGTCGGCTATTTCCTTCACCGCCGCAGCCGCTCCGTTCTCGCAGGTGGTCTGCCAAAGTGCGAGGCCCCATGTGAACTCGGCGCGGCGCCGTAGCTTGGTGCCGCCGTTGGGTCCACCGACACCACAAACGGTTGGTGCGGCGGTGGCTGCCGTGTGACTGCGGTTGGGCTGTACGGGCACGTGGACGGGGCGTAACACACGTGGCACGGCGGCCCGGGCGGGAGCGGCGCGCTCGCACTCGCGGTTGGGGCGGCGGTGGCGGGGCGCAGAGGGGAGGCGCGCGGCCGCTGCGGATGGGGGGCGAGTGTGGGAGTGGAGGTCGGCTGCGGTGGACGGGACTCCTCGTGCGAAAGCGGCTCCTGCCAGCGCGGCCGCCGCTGCTGCTGGGGCGGATACGTCTCCGGCCGCTCTTGCTGCGCAGACACATACTGCGGCTGCCGTTGCTGTTGTTGTGGTTGTTGCTGTTGTTGCAGTTGTTGCAGTTGTTGTGGTTGTTGCTGTTGTTGTTGTGGTAATTCGTCGTCCTCCCCCTCCGCCCCGCGCAGGACCTGCACGGCCTCTCTGTTGAGCGCGCACACCCCGCGCACGAACGCGGCGCGCATCTTCTCCTCCAACCCCTCACTACGCCGCCGCTCCCCGGTCGCCACCTCACGCAAGGTTTGCACCTCCGCCATTAGCTCCGCCTCCCGAATGCGCCACTGCGCGAGTTCTGCCGCCGCCAGCCCCTGCTGCCGGCGCGCCGCGGCGAAGAGGCGCCACTGCGTGTAGATGTGATACACCCGCGTGGTCCGCGCAAGGTGCCCCATGGCGGCGCGGAGGGTCGCGAGCCAACGGCGCCGCCGCCGCCAATTGGCCCAATCCCGAAAGCGGCGCTGAAGCCAATGGCGTCGATGCGCCTCCCCGAGCGCGGCAGCGAGGCGGCGGACTTTGGCCCGCTGGTTGGACGCCTCGAGCTGTGCGGCGCGGCGGGAGGCAACGGACTCCGCCGTTTCCTTTTCTAACTCCCGCTCTCGCTGCTCGGACGCTTGGCGCGCAGACTCACGCATGGCGAGGCGCTGCTGCTGTAGATGAAGGGAAAACATGCGCAGAATATCATCTCGCATGCGCGACGTGTGGGTGTCAATCCCGTGTCCTACCTCGCGCAGAAAATCTTCAAAGGCCCCCTCCTCATCTTGACTCATTCTTTTTGCTGTTTTGGGCTCGACCTTTTTTTCTCTCTTTTTTTTTTTTTGCTATTTCTTTTCAAAAGTACTACCAATTTTTTTTTTTTAAGAGCAACAGCAACAACAAGAAGAATCTAATACACAAATAACGATAACAAATCAAACATAAAATAAATAAACAATCACGAAGCTACAAATGCAGAAAAAGCAATGTTTTGTCTTCTAAAAAAATATTGAAGAAATATATATATATATATATATATAAATATATATATATATATATATATTTATTTATATTTATACATGAAAGAAAGGGCATAACGCACAGGACCCTATTCTCAAAAGTGTATAAAAGTTATGGACCAGGAAATGAAAAAAAAAAAAAAGATGTATAAAGTAAATGCAATCAATTCTTTCAAACACCTCTCTGCTACTTGGGTGACGGAGCAAGAGTAGTAAGAAAGAGAGGAAAGAAACAACAACGAAAAAGCCTTCTCACAAAAAAAAAAAATAATAATTGATGCGGATACCCCTAACAAGTATTGGTAGTAGTAGTACTAATGGTAGCAGAGTAAATGAATAAAGGGTAGAATCTCCACGGTGTTAAACCGCCAAAACAACATTCTTACTTAATTCCTTGTTAAGGAATGACACAACACTTGCTGCATTCCTTTCCTCATCATACGGGACGACCTCACCTGTCGACTTGCGAAGTAATATCGTGGGAAAACCTTGTACGCTAAACTGTGTCGCCACAGCTTCATTTTCTGTGCCCTCCACTGCCACCACAAGGAGGTCTGACTGGTCTGCAAAGGCCTTGGCGACCTTTCCAAAGGCCGGCTTAAATTCCTTGCAGTGTCGGCACCAGGGAGCATAGACAAGGAGAAAAACATGTTTACCAGATGTTTCACTCTCAAACGTCTTGTCGTCGAGTTGCTTCACCTCGGCAGGAAATGGCACATCCTCGATATCTTCGAGCTCCGCGTTGGCGGAGTGACTCTCCGGCGATTCATCATTAAAATCTAGATCCACTTGGTACTCCTCTTCCTCCATCTCTTCACGGGTAGGCATGTGAAATGACTTGATCTCCACCTTGGCACGAAGTGCTGCGTTGGGGGGAATATTCAGTTTGGAATTACCCATTTCAGCAAAACCGAGTTGAGTTGGGATATGGATCATTCGGATTTCACCAACACAGGCACCAAGGAGACCCATCTCCAGACCAGGAAAAGTTGTTATCCTTCCAATTCCATGAATTGGCTTTTCCTCACTGTGAAAAACCTCCACTCTATTTTCCTTGCTGATATCCGTAAAGAGACGAATACTGATTGTAGCAAACGCACCTGTTGGAATTCTTTCCTCAGGAGAGCATGAGGTAGCGCGTCGTAGAATGCCAATAGAAACTTTAGGCATCGGCGTGTTGTCAGCATCCTCTGCCTCAGAGTGTGTATGACAATGTACCACACCAGCGGCAAACAGCAACACAAATAGCAGCCCGATTCTGTAGTATGCGAGCCGCTCCATGGGTCAATACCTTCCAAACTTGTATTTGGTATCTTGTAGAGGGCTGTATTTTCTTTCTTTTTGCCTATTTGGTTATTCTGATTTTAACTGAATAAATTCACGCGAAGCTGGAAAAGAAATGCCGCCATTCAAGAAAAAGAGAAAGTTGAAAAGAAAACGAAAAAAGCAAAAAAAAAGACGGCAATAATAATAGCAATCGATGATTTTTCTTAGCAAATGTATGCGTGCCAGAACAAAACAACAACAATATCGCAGGAAATAAACAAACAAACAAACAAAAAAGACTAATATCAACGCATGAAATACACCTCCGATAAAGAAGACCAAAAAAATATGTGAAATGCACAACACCAACACCAACACAGCGTTTTCATTTATTCTTGTATTTTAGTGATCCAAAAATACAAGAATAAGTAATAGATGTGTGATGAAATAGAAAACAACAAACATCCACGAACATAATAATAATAATAATAGTAAAAGCAAAATAGAAAAATGGAACACAAAAACACACACGCAATATATATATATATATATATGCTTTACTCATATTATTTACTCTCAAACAATTCCTTCATAGAGGGATCGGGTTGGGTCCCAAGGGGTTCCTCACCTCCCATAGAGGAACCTTGTTGCTCCTGGAGCTTGGCAGCTAGGTGAGGGTTCAGCGTCGACCCATGCATTCGTAATTCTTCTTGACGCTTTCGCAGCTCTGCATATTCTCCCACAGCTAGATTAGAGCGGAGGTTTGGATTCTTTGCTATCTGTTCATGTTTAACAGCATCACGATACAGAAGTGAAGATCCGTATGTGTACGTTTGTTGCTTGCCATCGACTAAATTGGCTTCTAACGCACGACTTGTGCGTTCCATTTCGCGCCGGTCGATGAGGTGGGCAAGCTTCTCTCGCACGTTTGTTAGTTCTTTTAACAACGTACGCTTCTGTTCCTCGTTTCCTGGTAAAAGAATCTGACACATACGACGCAGTGCATCATTGATAAGTTTTTGGCCACGATTACGCGAGGCAAGTGCACCTTGTGTGTAAATGTAGAGATATGCTGGTTCGTACATATCCCACATTTTTTGAACTTCGTCAGCACTCTTGGGGTGAACTCTAAAGGCAAAGTAAAGGTGTGTCCAGAAAAGGTACGAATCAGAACCTTCGTGTTCCCGCGCTCGCCATCGGAGAACCTTCTTGCGGAAGACATTCTCAGCAGCCTCATCAACAGCGGAGAAGTATTCATTTAGTTCTGACATGTAGGCCCCTCCATTTGCACGTTGTTGCATATGTGCAAGAAGCATTTCATTTGTTGGGCTAGACTTGATCTGGGCATTAGCTCGTTGTGTAATACATTCACCAAATGCAGGAAGATTAGCGTGAACGAGAGCAATTCGAAATGGTAATTCAGAGAATGGTTCTACCCAATGTCCGGGTTCCTTTTCTGCAAACAGACGTTCAACAACAGTCTCCACCTCCGCCAGGTGACGCTCCACATCACCACCAGGTTCATACACACGCATAAGATATTTAGCATTTGTCAATAGTGGGGCAAGCCATGATGATGGGAGTCGCTCACGTGCACTGCGAATAGCAAGATGGTACAGGTTTAAGCATTTCTCCCTATACGAACGAGCCGTTTGAAAACGACCCTGACGCAACATGAATTCACTGTGTTCGTAGTACAAATCTCCCATATAGCGAAGCCACAAATGCTCTGCGGTTTCTTGGGTTAATGGAGCTCCTTCAAGGAATGGCAAGGCACGTTCAGGAAAGGGATGAATGGAAGGGTGAGTTTTTTTATTCACATTCTCCAGACAACGATCCGATATATCAAGAGCTAATGTAAAGCGACCGCGACGCTCATTAAACCACATATATTCTGTTTCATCTATCACAGGATACCAACGACGCGATGTACCAGAGTGCCAAAGGCCTTCTGCTTTATCCAATTGTCCACAAATTTCGGCATACATTGCATTTTCTCCATCAAGAAATTCTTTTTCATCGTATTCATAAAAAGGTTCTGCGTCAGGAATTGGAATTTGCACGACAGCTTTTCCAGCCTTGGCATAATTCGAGAATAACTCAAAGGAGTCCTCAAAGAGGTCCTCTGCACGTGTACGAAAACGTGTATCAGCAAAGTCAATGTACATTCTATGCAAGTGTTTTCCTGCATAAAAGCATAGTGCACCTCGGCACCACTGGAAAAAAGCTTCCACAGTAGCATCACGTGCGGAGTCACGAACGCCTTCTAGGCGAGCTGGACACTTGCATCGGGCATCATTTAAGTGTTTTTTCAAAAATTCCACATGGGTTTCAATGTGCTCAATAGATTGAAAATTTGTCAAAATAAACTCACTTAGCTCATTATTAATCCAGTTCATATAGGGCTTCCCTAAAGGTTCGTATTTTCGATCGCGTATCATAATAGCATACCGTTGTACAGGGTTTTTGCGGATAGTATCCAATTCTAGAGAAGTCATTTCCTGAATAAAATTCATAAAATTTGATCCTAGAAGTTTGCACTTTGCAGAAGCACGTCGTAATATTTCATCTGCCTCGGCTTTAGCTGTTTTGGCCTCCGTCATGCGACTTCCTTTATACTTGTAAAAATCTGCTAGAAAATGTTTCGTATGTGCTTCAAAAACAAGTTGGAATACGACTTCCTGCTCCTCAGGAATCTGCGGGTGATCACCTACCTCACCACGTCGGAAGCGATCCATTGTGTCCATTAACATACATTCACATTTATCTTCAGTAGTAATCTGAGTAAGATTGCCAAATTCGGTTATACTCTGTTGGAATGTTTCACGATAGGCCTTCCATGTTTTTTCCAGATTTGCCTTGTTAAAATCTACAGCATTCTCAGCAGCAATACCACGGTAAGGATCCACAATAGAGTCACTTTCCCACGGCAAAGAAGGGAGAAGAATATCAGGATCATATTGTATTTTTGCCTTCTTGAGACGCTCTTGCCGTTCCTTGCGCTGTTGATCAGATTTTTTCACCAATTTCTTACCTTCTGTGGTAACAGCTGAGTTCACATCACCTGCCTTTTCCTTGGCAACCTCTCGAAACAAGGGAAGAGGTTTATATCCTTCCACCAATTCTGGGAGAGACTTTAGTTTGTGCATTTTCATTTCATCAAAAGATGAGACTCCGCTTACACAATCATCGTTTGTAATACGTGTCTCTTCGCTAAGTTCTACTGGGCGGTAGTACTCTTCTTTTTTGATTTCTTGAACCTCTAGCGGATCTTGAGTCATGCCGTAATTTTTAATCATCGGCTCTGTTTCCACCAAAGTTTCTTTATACCATTTGGGCATAGTCTCCATAGAATGACTTTGTGGGACGTTATAAAGCTCAGCCGGGATATCAGGCTCCGCGTTAGATGGACGCTTTCTTACATGAATAAATCCTTCCGTTAAGGCATCTTTTTTTTCATTGGATGTATGTAAAAGTGTTGAATCCTTTTTATCTTTATCATGGGATAGAATGGTCTCCATCTTTTCAACGACATCCCCTAAACTATCCATTACAGGTGTACTTTTCTCTAATATAGCGCTTTCGGTATTATGTGCAACCTGAAGACGTTTTATTTGGTTAATTTTACCCTCCACTTGTGTGCGAAGTACTGGACGGTCACCGTGTTGCTTAGATGTACCATGATATGCCTTCATTAGTGCAGCAACAGGATCTTGGCCACTTTCTCTTGCCATGTCAGCTGTTTGCTCCAAAAGTTCATGTTGAATACTTGCTTGCATAGCTATAGCAGCTCCTTGTTCCACAGTTATTCCCGTTGGGAGAGGATCCATATCTGACTTTGGGAGTCCAGAAATGGGATCCACCGTCATAGAAATATTTGCTTTACCACTTTCAAGGGCCTGTTTTGCGCCATAGGCTTGTATTTTCATTTTTGTCTTGGCCACTTCAAGAGGATCTGCTGTACCTGAAAGAGCTTGATAGGTTTGCTCTGGATCAAGATCTACTACCCCGGAAACAATACCGTGGTACACATCTCCCATTTCAGTCTGGCGTTGTTCTTCTTCTTCTATAAGTGCACGTTCCTCACGAAGACTTTGGTGTACTGTCTTTCGTTCCTCACCTTCGATGAGCCACATACGATCCTTATACTTTGTATCAGCTAAGTGCTTCCAAGACGTGTCAGACCAACGTTGATCGGTCGGTAAAACACGTCTTCTGCCGTGTTCGTCATAATGATCCAAATAATCTGTATAGCCTTGAGGCCATATCATACGATCCTTTTGAATCTTAAAGGATCTGTCTTTCCAGTGTAAATACCATTCTTGTTCACGCTCAATAGGATCTTGAATATATAAGTCAAACCGATCACGAATATCCTGAATCACTTCTTCCGAAGTTGGTATAAGTGCTTTTTTCCATCGAACTTCCCATGGAAGTCCATCCACGTCTTGCTGTTCTTGTAGCATATCACGTCGCATTTGTTGAGAATTTTTTGTAAGTCTTTCACCAGGTCCATATTCTCCAAACCGTTTTCGCATTTCATGCTCTTTCTCCATGTCTGTTCGATGACGCTGAGTGTCCGAGACATCAGGAAGGGTAACATACTCCAGATTATTCAACCCGAAATTGATATGTGGTGTGAGGTCAGGTGACTCCACCACTGACATTTGATTGCCAGTTGTGGGGTCTGCATTTGGTTGACTACGTTGGCGGTCACGAGATGGCCCTGTTGAGTGGCGAATTTGTGTGCAAGCCCTTAAGAGACCAGAAGAAACGGGAAGTGAAGAACCAAACACGTACCCTGCACTCCTTGGTGGCAATGGCGAATGAACGCGACGCATACAAAATATACAAGGATGGTGTTTTGAGTTACTTTGCTTCGCACTATGTAGATGTGAGAGAGCCAAGGCATCGTTTGGGATAAAAAATAATAAAAAAACATCGAAAACGAAAGGAAACAGAAAAACAAAAAAAAATCCACGGCATAACATGAAGATTTAGGTACAACCATACTCAGCCCCCAACCTCCAACTTCCCACAAAGAACAAAAAAAAAAAATAACCCTTAGTGAAAAATAATTATACTCAATAGCAAAGCTAAACACTTTGAATGAAAATATACCTGTGCATTTAAATAATAATAATAAAAATCAAAATAAAAAGATAAAAACGGTTGACGATTTCTGCCTCTTTCTCTGATATATCATTCAAAGAGTTCCTGTTTGTTTGTTTGTTTTTTCCCCACTTATTTCTGTTGCTTGAAGGAATACAAATTCCTATATATAAATAAATAAAAAGGCTCTTCAAAAAACAACAAAGAGCAAAATAAGATAAATAATTTCAGCACATTCAACTTCCTTTTTTTTTTTTTTATTCATGGAAAAATATAAAAATAATACGACATACCATCCTCTAAGGCTATTTGAATTTTTTGCCACTAAGAAATTGCTACCGGGCGGCGCTTCCCTTTCATACCCTCTGAACCCTTTGGTGGATTCCGACGAGCCTGTGGTCGTACTTCTTCTTTAATTTTGGGTGTAAGTATTTCACCACGCACCACGCTCTTTAGCTCATCTCCAGAGAGTGTTTCATACTGAAGAAGATTTTGTGCAATAGAGTCCAATTCTCCTTTATGACTGAGAAGCGTATCTTTAATATCCTTGTATGAATTCTGCAAAAGTAATGCAACCTCTTTTTCAATTTTTCTTTTCGTATCATCAGACATGTAAGCACCTTCAGGTGTTTCTGAAGATTCGTAATCAACAAATCCAAGCTCTTCATTAAAACCAAAGCGTCGTACCATATTACGTGCCATTTGTGTTGCTTGTTGAAAATCAGAACTAGCACCAGTGGTAACATCATGAGACCCAAGCAAGATCTCCTCGCCCACTCTCCCTGCAAGGCAAACCTTCAGTCGGGCTAAACACTGTTTCTTGCTTAAACTGTACTTGTCTTTCTTTGGTAACTGCTGTACAAGTCCCATAATACCATTACCTCGAGGAACAATCGTTGCCTTGTGCACAGGTTCTGCACCATCATTTTCAAGAAGAAGTGCAGCCAAAGCATGACCACCCTCGTGGTAAGCTGTCACACGACGTTCTTCTTCAGGAATAATTTTTTTGCTCTCTGCACCCATCATAACACGGTCTTTTGCGTATTCAACATCTTCCATTGTAACAGCACTTTTACTCAACACAGCAGCACGAATAGCTGCAATATTAACCAAGTTATTCAATTGTGCTCCAGTAAACCCTGTCGTTCCACGCGCAATATCATAAGCCTTAACCTTAGAGTCTACCTTTACCTTATCTAGATACACTTGGAGCACATCGGCACGACCTTTCATATCTGGTGGATCTACGGATACTGTTGTGTCGAATCGACCTGGACGAATCAATGCATTATCAAGAGCTTCAGGTGTATTTGTTGCCGCAATAACAATGACAGAATCCTTTGAATCGAATCCATCCATTTCAGCCAAAAGTTGGTTTAAGGTCATGCGAGAATAGGAATGATCACTTCGAGATCGTTTACCACCTAAAGCATCAATTTCATCAATGAAAATAAGAGCTGGGGAATTCGTTTTCGCTGCTGTGAAGAGATCCCGGACACGTCGTGAGCCTACACCCACAAACATCTCGTCAAATTCACTCCCTACTGCATAGAAAAAGCTTACACCAGCCTCTTTAGCTATAGCTTTAGCAAGCATGGTCTTTCCACAACCAGGTGGTCCCACCAGCAAGACACCCTTTGGAAGACGACCTCCCAAGTAATGAAATTTTTCTGGGTCTTTTAGGAAATCTACAATCTCTTGTAACTCTCCTTTTGCTTCATCACAACCGCAGATAGATTCAAACGTCACGTCAAGATTGCTCAAGTCAACTGGGCGTACCTCTGACGAGCCAAACATTCCTGCAAGGGGAACACGAGAAACACCACCCGACTTTGGTGTTGCACTGCTTTCTTGTAATCTCGCACTAAGCTCATCAATAAGACTTAACGCACAGCTTAATCCAATGCCAATAAGTAGCAACATCCAGAGCCTTGTTGTCCAGGAAGATTTCTGTGGCGCAGACACAACAACTATTGGTCGCTCCTTTGTTCCCAGCTCAGGTACCACAGAACCCAAATAGCCCGAAGAGGTTCCTCTATTACCCGCAAAGTTTGGCGCTACCTGATGAATAGTTTGATATGGATAAGGCATTCCTTGCTGCGGTGGTGGGGGTGGATATGGAGGTGGAGGGTAAGCAGTTTGTTGAGGGTAGGACTGATAATTTCGTTGCTGACCCAACAACCCCAGTGGAAAAATCACAGTTGAAATTTTCTTGTTAGGAGACGAACGGAAACGTATTGCTAGGGTACGGTCTCTTATCACTGTCTCGACCTGAGAGCAAAAGCGCCGCATTTTCCTTCTCTTTTCAGTACTTTAATATTTTCCTTTTCCCTTATTTCTTTCAATATATTTTTTTTGTCCTTTCAACTAATGACAACAAAAAGAAAGACAACAACAGTAAAGAGAAAAAAAGAAAAAAAACTTCTTTTGAGAAAAAAAAAAGAAAATGAGGGAGGAAAAAAATATATATACACATATATATATATAAACGGTTAATAGAGAGCGCCTGTACCAGCGTTTAAAAAAAAAGATCACATAAAGGAAAAAAAAAATCAAGAAAAGAAAAAATATCAAAATAAGAACAGGTGAGCATATAGGTGGGAATTAAGAAGAATCATTTTGAGCCATTTCTTTTCAATATCTCTTTTCTGTTTCATAACGTTTGTAAACGTTTTGCTTTGACCATTAGAACTCACGTAGATCTTCTCGTTCAATTCTGGCTCCAGTGATTTTCACTAGTCCCGCTCATCCCATATGTCGACATGAATATTTCATAAAAGTTAGGCGACATAGTCCTGAGATGTTCATCTAATTGTGGTCGATGGTGAGTGTGATAAAACATCACCAAAGACGAAAGTCTCTCCTTCACTTCTGGAAAGGTGCAAACTGCTTGTTGCCAGCTGGAGAGAAGAGATATCATTGAAGGTAGTGTGACGCGGACAATCTCTTCATTGGACAACAATGCGTCTACAAGTCGTATCGTCGCCACGGATTTTTCGTATGAGTTTACTGCCTGAGCCATGATTTGTGCAACAACTTCCAATCGTGAATACACGACAAGGGACGGAACAGATGCAAGAGTGTCACACACATCAAAAGACATAAGGGCATAAAGAAGTAAAGTTTCATTGTACACGTCGCTACGAAGTGCATCAGCCACTGCACGATATGCAGCACACGCGTTTGGAGTCAATTCTTCATAGTAAATGCGTATCATCAACGTGATCAACCGCACCAACTCCAATTTGTCATAAGGATCATCAGTATCTGGAATACACGATCCAAGAGTAAAAAATAATGCATCGGTCATGTCGTCCGGAAAGGCAGACTTTTCTAAACTCTTTAGAAGTCGATGAAGAAGTGTAACAGAAGCTACTTTTACCAGTTGATGATTTGACTTAACAAGAGTTTGGAATGCCAAACAAGAAAGTGAACGTCGTGTTTGATTACTCCAATCTGCCAGAGCGGAAGATGTAGTAACGGCTACCATATTTCCACACATATATATCGTATTATATACTAAATCCACATCATCCCTCACATCTCTTTCAGTAATATCCACTAAAACAACCTGCCACCAATGAAGAATTGTCAATGATATAGTTGGATCGGGAAAACGTGTGAGAAAACCCACAATAACCCGATCAATTGAAAATATATCTTTGTCAACATGAATATTTGGTGCCTCATTGATGTAATAGTCTGAATAAGAAGTTTCAAATGCTTTTGCACGCTCTTTTCGGTTTGCGCTAAACGCTTCATGTATATGTGAAACTGCAGTAGAGTCTGCAGCAAATGAAATCAAATGTAGAGCCAAATCACATAAAAGAGATAAATTTGAATCACAATATATAGGTAAACATGAAAGAATTGCTTCCGTTAGGCGAGAAAGATCCCCAGTAAGTTTTGTAGAATACTCCAGGTCGTGCCCAGTAACGAAGGCAGTATTAAGAGCTGAAACTGCCGCTTGCTGAACACGTTTGCTGTTAGACTTTAAATTTGTCGTAAAACATGCCATAATCTCCGCCAGAAATGAACCTTCAGTAGTGTACGCCCAGTCCAATATACGTGATAAAGACCAAATTGCCATGCTACTTACACAAATGTCGTCAGACGAAGATGTAGCAGTATCTACAAGCTGTCGAGCAATTGCTGGAAGTAATGGTTGAATCTCACTATGACATCCTGCTGAAATAGTCCCGACAAGCACAATACCGGTTTCTCTAAGACGTTGATTAGAACTTCCCCACAACGCCTCAGCTTGGGTCACTAAATACGAAAATGCCTCTTTATGTGCCACAACACACAAGGCATCAATACAACTCAAGGCAGACGATCGCAGAGTTACAGCTGCTCGGTCATCCTCAGGTAGTGCATCGTCTGATAAATCTCTTGTACGTTCATTTAAATTGTAATTCACTGCAGTCATATCACGTACCCAATAATTATCACTTGAACGAATAATTTCTATTTCTTCATCCGACATCGGAATAAAATTCACCAGACCTGGTATGAGTGTAGACAATGATTTTAATATTGGCTCTACAAGAAGAAACGAAGGTCCTTCACCTTCTAATCGAGTGTTGAGTTTCAGAACTGATGTCAATAAATCCACAGCAGCTGTTTTTAAACAAACATCAGTCTCAGCTACATTTTGCACTTCTACCGATGAAACAATACTAATAGTGTTAATTATCCAGCAAGACACAAGTCGCTCCATTTCTGCATCTGCCATAGGGGTAAAGTATTCGAGGTAGTCTAGCATCAAGGAGCATGATCGAAAAACATCGATCATCAGTACCTTATCACCGCCACAAAAATCTTCAAGAAGTGCAGTACAGACGCTAGCAAATGTGCCACTTGCTTCTGTCAAGCCAATTTGCAGAGGTGATAGCTCATCAACATTCCAGTCGAGAAATGAAGCTTGCTCATACATACTGGAACACATTCGGAATGCTGCCTTACGTATACTCATTGGAGAATTTCCATTAAGAATAACGACGACAACGCGCTCGATAATGACCTTGCTCCCAGAACCAAGCTGTTTTGGAAGATCTTCCATCAGATATTGAAGGCTGTAAAGAGCTGCCATAGCCTTTAACTCGTCTTCAAAAAGAAAACTTAACAATAAGCCAGAAAGGTCCCCCATTCCACAAGATTGCCACCACTCGAAGGAAGTCAGTGCAGTTATTTTCACAACAATTTGAGCCGCTACACGAGCAATACGAGCATCAATAGGATTGCTGAGAACATGTAAAGAGGAGCGAGCAGCCTCCCGTACAACAGTTTCTCCCAACGCATGCTTTGCTTCTTCAAGATTATTCTTAAGCGTTATTCCCGCCAGCTGCTTATATGCAATCCAACGAGACTGTACATGTGGTTCCTCAACAGGAGATGTATCTGAGCCAAATAAATATGATAACACAATACAGAATGATGGATTAGATTGATGCTGTCGTAATTCTTCATATGCTTTTTTTGAATTTTGTACACTAAGACCGTTATCATGAAGTATCTTCAATGCACACATGATGTTACTCTCCGTTAACGCGGACAAAACGCTTTCATCCGTTATTAGACTTCTCGATTCACCATTCATTAGAATGTTGGTACACTTCTTCCCTTGGTTGGTAAAAAAAAAAAGAAAAACACCTTCATAATTCAAAAAAAAAAAGACATTGGGGAGAGAAAGAAAATTGCCCAAATAGAACTTTGCACAAATGACGACATCTTCAGTAGGTGAAAAAAAAAAAGACTTCGCGCCTCATTGATGATCAATGCGAGAATAAAGTGATAACCCCCTCCCAAAGAAATGGTCGGCGCATCACACTATCCAAAAAGAAAGGCGATTATGTCCACGTATACTCCAAAAAAAAAAAGATCTATTTATGGACCAATTTATATATAAGGAGAATAATTTTAAAAAAGGAAAAGAAAGGTCACTATCTAAAAGCACTAACTTGGGTTTCTATAGGAACCGTTGTGTTTCTTTCGTGCAATTCGGTCAAATTAGAAGAGAAAGATACGCTTCATTAAAACATAAATAATAGTACAACATATACTCAGTAAAGAAGAATAGGCCATAGATACCTTTTCAGAGATAATGAGCTCGGAAACGCTTTTTTGAAGAAAAAAAGGACTTCTTACTTCCATGGTCTCCTACATGATAAAAAAAAACACCTTCATCTATGCCCAAGTAGTTTCCCAATCCAGAAACAAAAAATTTTGTCCCTGTTAGAATGTTGACGAGGAATAGAAAAAAAAAAAGACAAAGCACAAAATTCATTTGATATGCCACATTCACGATTTTCGATGTAAGATAAGAAGTAAATAATTGAGAATAGTTCTCTGACGAGTTTTGTTATGCCTCATCTACCGCAACCCAAAAGATGCAAGATATTAATAGACCTCCCTATTGTCCTTTAGTGCCAACATGTGGGGATAAATACAAATGCAGAGGTCTCGCTCACTCACCCTTTCAACTTACTATGTTCTCGCATCTGAAGAAATACTTTCACCCACTGGAAAGCTACAGAAAAAAAAAAAAGTACAAAAAACCCCTACTTCAGCGTTCTTCCTTTCTTGCGGCCGATAAAAACCAGACCTACAATAACGCTTGGTAAAACAATAAAGTTTATTCATTCACTTAAAACAAGAACCATCAGCGCTCGATAGTGGCATATTCTCCCGCCAACCGTAACATCACGCGTATGGCATTCCACTCACCAAAGTACCGGGCAAGGGAAAGCCACGAAGGCTTCGGCTTCGTTCAAAAGAAGGTTTCTACAAAGAAAGCCTCAGAAAGCCGTCGTTAGGCACCACGCGCACTACTACATGTTGTGCGCATAAAGTCACTAAACCATCCTCAGAAAGACACCTGTGAAACACGCCCATGCCGTAATGCAGGCGCGAACCGCCGGAGCACATCGGGACGACCCGCACTGCCAAGGGAGAAAAAAACCATAATCCCACCAAAGCCACTATTCGTACTTAAAACAAAAGCAGAATGGACAGCTTCACAGCCCATGACTCAGCAAAGAATATCTTAAGCGGTCTTCTCTGTCCAAGAGCTTCTCGTGAGGAAGCATTGAACCGAGTTCTGAAAGAGGATAGCACCCCATCCTGGTAGCGAAGGGCCCGCCAGAAGCACCGCAGAGATTGACTGTGTTATCTTGAGAGCAACTGGTGTATTCGACATGAATTTTCTCAGCCATGCCTCTCTTATTTCTATATCCATTCTAGACGGCGCTGCGGGGTGCTTTTTATTATTGATGCCTTGGTTAAGTTGCGACAATCATCGTCTAGCCATCTTGGGAAAGAAATAGTTCTCGCTGAGAGATTCTTGCCGAACGCCTCTAGCATACAGCGTCCGTGGCGCAACCGAGTCCAACTCCCGTATCGAAATACTTCCCAAAGTCTGACTATTTCATAAGCTTACGTGCTGTTTTTTTTGTCGTTTTTCTGGAAAGGATACAGTGTTGGAAATATGATGTGAAACAAACACCAAGGAAGTTGCACTTCATGACGAGTTCGTCAAACTCACCGATTGTCATGTTGAAGTCCTCAAAATTTATTATCATAAAGGCACCTCATTGCCGCACTTTTTTTTTCTTTTTCATTTCCATTGATACAGACATTATCAATCCAGAGATCTACATGAATATCCTCCCGGGCTTTGTATTTTTCCTCAACCACAGCGGGATTCCCTGCCATCATCCTCGCGATGGTATTTACCAATTCAGGACTGCATTTGCGCCGCACAGGCGAGCGAGTAAAATCCACCAGACGACTATCTTCGCTTCGGCATCTGAAAGAATTCCTCATGTTATTGTGAGGCTCCACTTCAAAAAATGACGTTTCCAAGTCAAAAAAAGTAGCGGTTTCGTCGACCATCGCCCCCAAATACGACAATATGTGGCCTAATGGGGCATCTACTTCATGCTCGTCATTATCATTCTGGGTCCGTGGCCGTGCAATAAATCTTCTGCGGAGCCCTGTTGGCTTCTCTTCTTCCACGGAAAATGGAGTCATCTATTCGCTCGTTTTGGGTTGCGATGCCGGTTAAATAATTTATTCTTGCAACAATACCCCCGCATCTGCATTAAGTATCCCTACGTGGGATTCTCTACTCCAAAGCGTGATGCTAGGTTAATTATAATGATATTGCAACAAATATCATCCAATAATATCTTTGTCACTTTACTCATGCGAATGCGCGCTTTGGGGAAATTCAACGCCGCACCTGGACGCGCCACAAAGGCATGGTCAGCACTTCATGTGGCGCGGCTGTCTTTGACGAATGCGCCATACATAACAAAGTATGCCCTCCAAAATGTTACCACACGGTTGCGAATCTGTCCACTCCGGCCGGACTCACATTTAATTTACGCACATTTAAAAATACCTTACACCGGCGCTGTGGGGCTGGCGCTCTTGCTTGCCACCGCCCCGCCCGGGCCGAGCTCTCACACTGTGTTTCTGGAAAACTCTTGGGAGCCGGCGCATTTCCTCACAAATATTTACAGCCTTCTGCCCATTCCCCTTTTCCACTAGAGCTTCCCCTTGGTGCATCATCAAACCTCTCTTGATGGAAGGGGTGGGAGGGGCGATCCAAAAGTCTTCAGTAGCTTGGTGGTTTTTTCTGTCTTTTACATTGTCAGATTTTCTCCTGGCTTGACGCTGCATAAAAATCTTCGGATGCACTTTGCGCCACTGCCCGCTATAATTAGGTAACGGAAAGCCCGATGGGGATCTACCTTAAACGTCTTTGGCAGAGCACCTCCATCCAGGATGATGCCGTCTTTGTTGGTGGGGTGTGAAATAAAATTCTCATCTTGTAGGAGTGCGATTTCTCCAAACCGTTTTTCCGCGACCCATGACAGAAGAATCGCGAGCTTGTCTCGCTCGTTTCCAATGATGGAGATAAGAACATTAATCTCCCATCGAAGCATCGGATGTTAATGTTTCGGACTTGGTCCGGTAACCATTTTTGCTAATCCCATCTGCTGCAAGTCCAGTGGGCTCTTGCCGAAGTAAAATAGAGCCTTTAAGGTTTGTACGTATTGGTGTTTGCTGCTTTCTTGGAGCTGTAAACACTCCAGAAACGTGGCTTCCGCCGTTTCGTCTGGATTGATCGATGAAACGTTTCCTGGTGATATTGTGAAATATTCCCACGATTGATCCCCTTCGCTGGTGAGATGCGGCGC